>WBZZ01004884.1:112500-182500 GCA_019918135.1 Paulinella micropora
ATCGCTCCGACGCAAGTTGGAGAATGC
This sequence comes from Paulinella micropora, assembly GCA_019918135.1. Taxonomy (NCBI): domain Eukaryota; phylum Cercozoa; class Imbricatea; order Euglyphida; family Paulinellidae; genus Paulinella; species Paulinella micropora. The sequence goes on from WBZZ01004884.1 coordinate 112,528, forward strand.
GTAACTCAGGAATCCGTTTGCGCGGACGTCGCCGCGCACGTCGTGCTGCGGGTGGACGTGGACGTGGACGTGGACGTGGTCGTATGTGATTATTTTTTTTGAATGAATTTTTCTGGGTCCGACTTTTTCATAATGGTTTTTGTCTAGGGCAACTGCAACTGTAACGCTTCTTCTAAAAACTGAAATTAGAAATTTGTTTAACTCTGATAATGCACCAGAATCTGATGTGAAGCGTCCTCCCTCCGACCCATTCCCCCCCCCCACCCCCCCCCCCCTCCCCCCTCTACGTACCAGCGTACGTCACAGCGGGCAAACAGAATTTTTTGAAGGTAAAACCATGTCTTAATATAGTAAAATGCTTAATATAAGCAAGAATAAACAGTAAAAGCAAATTCTGCATGTTCGGCATTGTTATCATCATAGATTCATGGTAGCCGGGACTACGAAAAAGTAGAAAAATTACCGTGTCGGACCGGTTCCTGCCCACCTCTGAAGATGAAGTTAAAGTGTATTACAATTAATAAAAACATATTTTAATATTATTTTTATATGTTCTGCAATCAGGGAATTCATTTCCTTTCATTTCCACACGTTTTCAAAAAAGTCCATATACTTCATGGAAAATTTCGGAAAAAGGGATACCCCCAAGATTGTCGAATGTTTAGTTGTCCCAGGCAAAAGACAGACAGTTTCATTCTATCGTGACTGTTGCCGCGCTATCAACAGGTTAAGCGCTTGAAGAGCAGTAGTTTGTGCCGCAGCCATTTGAACAAAACGTTCGTTCTAGAAGTACACAAATTCAAACACAAAACAAAGCAAAAACAAATAAATATACTGTAATTTCAATTGGAAGGAATACAGTCTCGCGCTTCTCCTTTGAGTCTTTATCTATCTGTCGCTCCAAAAGCTCACTGTACATTTTTAGCTTGGTGCTAATACTAGCATGAACTTAACACAGATTACCGTAATGCTCTCCTTTCTTCCTGTCTTTCAAAATCCTCCTCCTCAAGCTCTTCGATGCGAGTTCTCGCATGGTTGCGATACCGTTGTTTGGAAATACCACGTTCTGAATTTGTGGCGGCTTTCGAATCACTGCTCCCAACTTCTTCTACGCCGTCATCCTCGTCATCCTCGTCATCCTCGTCATCCTTGCCTTTCCGAGAGCCACGGCCGCGCTGGGTGCGTCTTTTATTGACACGAGCAAATGCTGTGCAAATTATACATGTATATGTGCTGATGCTATGCATGTATGTATGCATGTATGCATGTATGTATGATGTATGTATGTATGTATGTATGCATGTATGTATGTAATAATACTATGTATGTATGTAATGTATGTTATATATATATATATATATATATATATATATATATATATAATATATAGCATCAGCACTTACCGGCCGTCATAGCATTCCGTAGTGTTTCCGCACCCTGTTCATCCAGTGCATCCGGAGGTTGTGCTCGCACACGCGAGTTCCTAAATATATTCAATGTAAATCAAATAAGATTTGATTGAACAAAAAAGTACTCGTCATTGCTAATGGAAAAATCAGCACTGTCTTGGTCTGAAGTCTTAGCTCGCTTCTTATTCTTGCGTTGCCTAGCCTTGTGATCATCCGCTTCGAACTTGAGTAGAGCCAAGTCATTCAACGCCCGTCCGCGAGGATCTGTCAGGAATGGATGCTCATCTATGGAAGCAAAAGACAAAACAAGTGCCTGATCGCGAAACACTTTAAAAAGCTACCATCAACTTCCAGTGCGTGTGTCACCGGGTTCCTCTTTTCCTCGGTTTTGATGATGTAATAGCCCAGAAGGTTATTAAATTTTGATTGTAGAGCATTCCACGATTGGACTTTGAATTTCCTGATCCACATTTGCCTCATTACTTTTTGCCAAAATGAGGAAGTGGTGGCGGCAGCACCACGGCCAGTCTCGGTGAATCCGGTTCCACGCGCAAGCACGATTTCCAAGAGAGCTTCCACCGCACCCGGCCAAAGAAGATAGATAGGTTGTTGGTGTGTGTGGCGGGAGATGGAGCAAAGGTAGGCAAGTCAGGCAGTATAGTGACTGTGGCAGCGAAGGTGATAGCTGCAGATAAAGATTATAAGTTTCTGGTCCTCATAGACATTCTCCCTTCACCTACGTTTACTGAGGGATTATTTCCTCTCATACAGGCGAAGGTGAGTGAATGTTATGAGGAGCTGAAGGCGAGAATAGAGACCCACCTGCAGATGATGAGGACTTTGAAGTCAGATGGCTTCAAAGCCTTCGCATCTGAATGCACATACCCAATCCACTTCAAACAGATAGGTGATATGGTATGGAACATGGAAATGCAGGGTCACCTTTCCGCAAATTGCAAATCCTTCTGCATGTACTGCAAATGTACAAAAGAAGAGAGAGAGGCAATTTGCGGAAAGAGTGGGACTGCACTAGGAAGAGGGGTGATGGGGTCATGGATGGGAAAAAACATGAAGAGGCGTTGTTTGATTTTCTTGAGATAGAAGACATAATTCCCGACTTACTCCACAATGATGTGTCTGAGAGTTCATGGCCGCTTTTTCTCCATGTTGTTACGTGAGGCTTTGGAAGGTAGGCCCAAGCTGTACTGGCCTTTTCCAATGCAAGACGTACCGACTGGTAAATTTAAAGAGCGGCAGGATAGGCTAGAGAATCTTTTGACTGATCAATCAATGGACAGGAACAAGGACATGTCCTACGGCAGCTTTTACTCTCGTGATGCAAGACGAGATTGACTTTTCCCCGGTCTTGAGTCCCGGTAGATGGGATCGCCTCAAACATTTCTGGAAGGCTTGGCATTACCAGTACCTCATCCTCAACAACCCCGCCACCACGTTTACTGCTGCTCAAGCGAAGGAGTGGCAGGACTACACCCGCCTTATATTTCGTCAGCTCACCGAGACAAGCGCACAGCCCCTCCATCACAAAATCGTGAGCGGGGACTGGCACTGTCGTGGAACAAACCCAAATCACCGGTACAATCATCTTGTTGATATTAATATAAATTTGAACAGTTCAAGTTGAATTTTTGAAATCCGTTCAGCCGGTTAAACTTTTTTTTTTTTTTAAAATCATGGTTTATTATTATTACTGATTGATTGTAAATTTATTCAGTTTATTTAAGTGATAAATCATTATCAATTCACTCAGGTTGATTTTTTTTTTTTTTTTTTTTAAGGTCCGAGATCGTCAAGGCAACCATGTTCGGGATAAGGACATCGCGTGGTCGTCGCAACGTGGTGCTTGAGGACGTCATGCGGGTTCCCACGTACATGAATAATTTCATCACACCCTACATCCATGTGATATGCAATCATAATATTATTGCTTTCCTTCTCTCCAAACACAAACGTTTTCATTGATATTCCTGCCAATCTTTGGAGCTACCAAATAATCATAACGGACAATTTTTTTCCAAGCAACAGTAGAAGGACTGGTCAAGTTTTTTACTGGAAATTTTAACAAAAAAATACATTGGCAGGTGGTTGATGGAGAGGGGAGTTCATCTCCGGGGAAGGTGAACATGTTTGTAACTGGTGCGGCAAAGACTACGTCCATGAAGGCAGACTCAAAACGCACATGGCCAAGAATTGTTCAGACGATCGCCTTGAGCCTGGCAAATCTTATCAATTTACCGTTACGGACCTGAAGAAATGATTGGCTTGATGCAATTGCAGGCCAAGTTGAAAGAGGTAGAATCATGGAAGGTATGCGCGGGCGGCTGCTGCATTAAAAAAAAAAAAAAATCATAGTAATAAATCAGTCTGAGCATATAATATTAATATTAATGTAAGTTCAATTTTTACACAAACACTCTTAATAAATGATACTGAAGCCGCCCGGAACTTGAAGGCTGAAAAAAAAAAAACTGACTTGACAATATTAATTTACGCAACTTGAACACTGTAAGCAAAAACTTGCCACTGATAATTCACTTATTAAAACTAGTCAGAGAGAAAGAGGAGAGAGAGAGATAGAGAGAAGTCACTCTCACACAAAAAAAAAGTCACTCTCGCAAACAACAACAACAACAACAACAACAACAACAACAACAACAACAAAAGACAGAGAGAGAGAGAGAGAAAGAAAGAGAGAGAGAGAGAGAGAGAGAGAGAGAGAGAGAGAGAAGGTCACTCTCACAAAAAAAATTCACTCACAAAAAAGAGAGAGAGAGAGAGAGAGAGAGAGAGAAAGAGAAAGTGAAAAAAAATCCCTAGTCACTGTCTTCACATAAAAGCATTCACCAGAAATTACCCTGGCAATTTGTCAAATTGTGGTTAGCTTCCCGGGGAATTTCCCTGCATCATTGTGCATGTCGATAGGGCCGCAAGGATAAGCAAGAAAGCAGTGCAACAGATGAATTCCTATGTACGTGTGCAGGCCGGAGGGTCTATGTGATCGTGTAACGGCTGCACAATGGTCTATGTGTGTAACGGTTAGCAGTAGAAATTTCCATGGTAATTACCATTGTGATTGCCAATATTTTTTTAATGCAAGCACTGTTCTCATAGAATAGTTATTATATTTATGACGGCTGCAGAGCTAATATCATGACTCTGAGAAAAAAATATTCATGATCATAGTTATAAACTCAATTTCGTGACTTGAACATTATAAATATGATATACTATTATTGGCATAATATTAAGAATTTATTAATATCATTGTGAGTTCTCAAGTTTTTTCCCCTTCTATATTTACCACTTTCTCCTTTTCTTCTTTCCTCTTTGGACTCATGATTCTCCTCTTATTTCTCTTCTCTTTCATTGTATTTACTACCTTTTCTCTCTCTCTCTCTCTTTATTTTTTTAAAATAATACTTCATTTTGTTTCAAGAGTCCCGCCTTTGTATCTTTTTGAGATCTCTTCCATTCTATCTCTTTTGCTTCCCACTCAGGCTGGAGTCTACGAATGTCAAGTATTTTATTAAAACAGTGTTTGCGTAAAAATTACTTACATCAATATTAATATCATGAACAATTTAGTATTATTTATCCAGTCGGTAATTATTAATTAACAAACGCAGTACTTGAAGAATACATTGCAAGACTTTATTTATAACGTAGATTGGTGTATTCTGGCATTTAGTCTGAGCTTGAACTAATTCTCATGTTGATAGATAATTTATTAATGTACTGAGCTACCTTCTTTGAAGCACGGTTCTGGAAAATCAATTTTGCGTTAGGATTACCTTGACTTAAAAGCTTTTTGAGATTGTTATCAGCGCGCTTCGACAATCCTGGTCTTTTTCTTGAACTAAAGCCGCGTTGTATTGAGTGCACGAGTGATTGTTCTACATGCTTCCAATTTTTTGTCTTTTTTGAAAAAAGTCCAATCTCTCGCTCACCTCTGAAACACCATGTGTTTCTCACACTGCCACACATTTCGATGCAATCGATCAAATGTGAAAGAAAATGAAACGTTATTGTGTGTTGAGTTTCTGGCATAACCTTGATAACAGTTGCTCGTGTTTCTTTTTCACAGATTCTGAGGTCAGAGATGTAGGCTTGCGTAATTCCTTGATCCTCCTGGCAGTGCGCAAACATGATATTAATAATACATCATAAAGCGAGGAGAGAGAGAGAGAGAGAGAAAGAGATAGAAAGAGAGAGAAAGAGAGAAAGAGAGAGAGAGAGAGAGAGAGAGAGAGTTATATTAATACCGACACATCCATTTTGTTGACCAAGGACGACAATTGCTGAACGCATCGGAAAACATCTTTATCAAGAACTTGTTTGAGTGCTTTGGAATTTCCTGCAAGTTTAAACCACTTGATCCAATCATCTGAGGAGAAGTGTGAATGTCCGGTGTTTTTCTTTTAAAAGGCACAGAAGTGCATCTATGTTCAGATTGCTTACACCATGTCTTCCACTCTTCATTAAGTTTCGAAAATTCTTCTTCCTTTATGCACCATTTAAGCAGTGCTTCGTTTTCTTTTCTTCTTTTTGTATTCTCATCCTCAACAGCTTTCTTCCTTTGTTCCCAATCTGTAATATTTTTCTTGTAAATCTCATTCACTTTTTCTGTTTATTTTTTATCTTTGTCTTGTTGCGCTTCAGCGTTGAGTTGCTGCGGAGTTCCCCCTTTTTCTAAAGTTTTCTTTCTTCTTTTCTCTCGTTCTTTTTCGCGCTTTTTCACAATCTCTTTCTTTGTTGGTTTAGCAGGATAATGAAGAGCAGATAACTTTCTCTGGTTTTTGAACATTTGCATGCAATGAAAAGCAATGTTCTTGATGGTATGCATATAGTCAGGATATACGCATTGAGTTATATTATCAGTCCATCCAAAAAGAACACTCTTGTCTTGGAAAACATCAACCTTAAGCTCCCCTAAATATAAATATTCAGATTTAGTTTTAGCAGCAGCATCTTCTTCAGTCAACCAACTCATTCTGCTAAAAGATCTTTCAGGATTATACCAGCACCAAAAGCAACCATTATAACCCATGTTTTGATGACTCAAAAGTTTGTGTAACGCCTGCACATCTGCCACAACAAAACCACATTTTAGCTTCAAATCATTCAGTTGTTCGATCAAAGGTTCCATGTACGGGAAAAGTTTTTTTGGCTCATTAGGTCCTTCAATGAGAAGCAAGTGAAGTCGGTAAGCAGTGTCAGTGCGATACTTTTCCGTCAAATCTAGAATCTCCGCGCTGTCAGTCCAAAAAGAATAGTTCCGGCCTCGACCATGCAATTGAACAGGGCACCATCCATAGTGTAACCAAGGCACAAGGACGTCTTAGATCCTCCGCCGTCGTCGTGGCGATGTAGTTCAGAAACCTCGGACTAAGTAGTATTGAGGCACACATTTCAATATTTTACAAAGCCCCCACTAATTGTTTCTTTAATATACCTCGCGAAAGTCTCGCTTGCAACATACTGTTTTCTAAGTAGTATTGTAATGGTGTCTTACGAATGCGACATGAATGAATTAAGTCGCATGCAACACTCGTAAAGCACAAACCTCTGACTAAGTAGTTCTTCTTTCAATCTTTTACAAAGCACACACTAATTATTTCTTGAATATACATATACATACATACATATATATATGTGGGGAGAGAGAGAGAGAGAGACTCTGAGAGAGAGAGAGAGAGAGTCTCGTCGAATTCCTAGTAATTACAGCAGCCCATTAAAAAGCAATTGCAGTTCCGAAAGGAGGCAGAATATGTTCTGCTTCTTTCGGAACTGCAGTTGTCACTTTGGGGGGGGGGGGGGGGGCGGTTTCAAGTGACTCGTGAGGTAAGAATAAACACGGTGGCAAAGCGTAATGCTTTGCCCCTGCATACATTATATATATATATATATATACATACATATATATATATAGAGTACAGTTTAGTAATAAAGAGCAAGAGGGGGAAGCGAGTGACAAGCATGGTAATTACACTCAAGGTAAGGATGTTGGATCTGTAATTGCCATGTCATGTACTGCCCTCCTACTACTAAGATAGATAGATTGATAGATAGATAGATAGATAGATAGATAGACAGACAGATAGACAGATAGATAGATAGATATCGATAAGTTAGATATGATATGTTGATATGATTCTATTATTATATAGAGCTTGGACAGGTGCGATTGTTCGTGCCTCTTACAAACACAAACAAGTATTTCGAGCTCATACATCGCGCAAGCAAGAGCGAAAACAGTACAAATAAAGTTGTACATCAGACAGTCATTACAAACAGTGAGTAAAGAAGCGATAATCATGGCGCCCAAGTCACCGTATCCCTTGCGTGATAAATCAATGTTTGTTGTCTTCCAGAGCATCAAGCGCATATACATCCAAGGCGAAGACAACAAACTTAGATTTAACAGTTCAGTTACCTGCATACAAATGATACTTACCAGCTATGCAGGGTAAGTACCATATGGGAATAACACTCAGATTAATGGCCCTGATAATCACCCTAAGTACTCACTAAGGTAAGTACCATTGGGAATCACCCTTGGAGTAAAACTACCCTGGTAATTATAAGGGGGGGGGGGGTAAGTATCATGGGAATCACCCTTGGAGTAATGGTCTTAAGTACTGACTAGCGTAATTACCATGGGAATCGCCTTTAGGTATACAGGGGGGGGGGGGTACCATGGGAATCACCCTTGGAGTAATGGTCCTAAGTACTGACTAGCGTACTTACCATGGGAATTGCCTTTAGGTATACAGGGGGGGGGGGGGGGGGGGTTTAAGTACCATGGGAATCACCCTTGGAGTAATGGTCCTAAGTACTGACTAGGATAAAAGTACCATGGGAATCACCTTTAGATATGCAGGGTAAGTGCCATTATTGTGAATTATCCTTAGAATAATTGCAGTGATAATTACGTTAAGCAACCTGTATGATAATTAGTAAGGTAACTACAATGATAAGGGGGGTGGTGGTAGTGGTTAGGTAAGCGAATCATACCTATCCCTGATGTCCTGATACTTGGGAGGATTCTCGAATTTCCTGTCAGTCATTGCCTGCTTGCGAGCCAGATCCACTTGCTTGACTCGCTCCAAGTCTTTCGCCACCTCCTCGTTTTCGAAAATAAACTCCAAAAGTTGATCCAGCCTCCACACACAACGTTACACAATAAATCGTGTTGGTAAGCAATCGAAGATATGTGGAAAGGAGAATACTTGGGAATCTAATCCACGCACACGCAATTAATAACACCACTAGCTATTGTGGTCAGGGAGACGTACTTCGGAATCCACACTTTCCTGGCCAAGCTTCGGCAGGTGCCACAGTCGACGCAGCTCAACCGATCAGCCCTCCACACACACACACCATAACAAAGCCCATTAGTCATCACCCCGCCAACAAAGGTGCTGCAAGAAAGCAGCATACGAACACATTAAGATATTGATTCGGACGATTGAAGGCATTGGCTGGTGGGTCGACGCATGCGGTACACATGGATGCAATGCAAGTGAAGGGCTGGAAGAGCACATGCACGTGGTAACTCGGCATACAATAATACATTTACACACACACACGCACATGTACACGCAACAAAGCAGGATAAGCTAAGTGATTTCCTAAGTACTTGCTAGGTCATTACTCTGATAGTCACTCCTGCTTTTATGGAATTATTAGTTCAAAGACAGAGAGGGAGAGAGAGAGACAGAGAGAGAGAGACCTGCTTAAGTCTGCGCAAGACTGTATCCCAGTGGGGCGGTTTCTTCAGCTAACAACAAACAAAATGCAATCAGCATACTCATACTCATTCTGGTGACCATGATTGATTAGTATTATTAATATATATTTAAAATGTAAAAAATGTCCCCAGAAGGGGTCTCGCCAATTTTGTTTGGTGACTGCCCAACTGGACGGGCAGCACCCAGAAAAATTGATGCATTGGTTGTGACCGGCATCCTGGCCAACTAGGAAGGCCTGGGCAACACGGGGCACCTTGTACGTGCATCTATCCGACTATGTGCGACCCGAAAAACCGGGCCTTGCCCATAAGTCGGCAGTGTAACAAGATGGAATCCTTCGGACCAGCTCCAACTTACCCCAAGTACAGGAATAGGGTCACAACCAACAGCATGTCAACTTGTAAACAATTGGCTTGGTTATGTGGTGTAATATAATACATACATGCATATGCATATAATTATAAGACGTAATAATATGCACACATCACATTTTATACTATGAAGTTGGGTACTCTCAACCGCATGTAAGAGCTATCGGAACTATGCCATCTGCGTCAAGGCGGGATTTCCCACCACAGGTCAAAAGGTTGCACAAATCCCCCCACCTCTATGGTGGAGTTTTCGCCCGCACAAAGCTTGATGCCACACCTCTGCACCGTATCTCCACCAGCCGCGGCTCACGAAACCTTTCGTCCTCCCATATTTTTTTCTAAGCGCGCTCGGTTTTTCTTTCCTTGCTGTGGTGTGTTTAGTGGAGGTTGCAGAGGGTGGTGGGCACCTGTCTTTCCAGAAGGCACCGCGTTTACACTCCCCGGGGCATACATCGTACACGGTCCATTCCACGCCATCCTACATAATCAATACATATACAGTAACCATCGTACATACAGAATCAGCAAACTAACTTCCAAGGTAAATACCAAGAGAATTACCCCATTTCAGAGACAGAGAGAGAGACATCTTTCTTCGAATCCAACGCTTGCAAGCGCAAGCGCTCGTTGTTGTAGATGGCCTCCATCACCTTGAGGTCCATACTAGCGTGGGTGTCTTGCGTTCGAAATTAACATTTCTACCTGCATGTGTAAGTGTGTGTGTGAAAGAAAGCAAGGGAGACTCAGCATCTACCTACACACAGACATGTACAAACACGCAGCCAATCAGTCAAATGCAAAGTATACCACCCAGAACACGACCTACGTGTACAAAGCTGTCACGGACACTGGCTACACCATTAGTGTGGCAAGTGTCCGTTATAGCTTTGCAGGTCGTGTTCGTGATATAAATATTTGTCATTTCACCACTTGCCCGACATTGTCACTCACTCAAACAGCATAGCATGTAAAATTTGCTTTGTGTTCTCATTTCCGAGAGTTTTTCTCCTTTTTTTCAAGTCTTTTTCTCGAGGGCGTGTGCAACGGCAATCTATCGGTGGTTGTGTGTCGCAACACACCCACCCTTTAACAGACAAAAAATCCTGGAAAATTGAGAACACTAAGCAAGTTTTACATCCAATTTGGTGTTTGAGTGTCAATAGTGACAATTATTTTTGGAACCTTATCGGAGGGCACCACCACGCAGATGAGGACACTACTCTGCTTTTTGCTTTGAGAGGTCAAGTGGTTTTGTCCTTTTTCTCTTTTTTCTCGTCTCCGTAAAGAAATCCAGTTTGCAATGTCCGGCCAAATTAGTAAAAAACACCAGCGCTGAATTCGGCAAATTTCAGTGACTTTTTTTTGCTAGCATGGCCGGAACCGTTTTCTCTGCACAAGTTAACGACTTAACGAACACTTTTTCAAGAACGTGGACGCATTGAGCTCAACTCCCCCAGTGGCAACGACTAGTTATGACTTTGTTGAATAATGTCTTCACATTGCTCTCCCAGTGGCAACGAATGTCCCATTGCGCCCAAATCTCTCTCACGTGCCAACGAATAGTCAGTTTGAATTCGTCCCACCACACATCTGGGGGTGCAAAAGCATCGCCTGTCGAGTTGCTTCAAGTAGCAAGAGCGGTATGGAAGCCACTATAGATCTCACTAGTCCAATGGTTGATGTGGAAGACGACACTTTCCGAGCCCCTTTCTCCACCTGGAGGCAGGACAAGTCGTAGATTGGCTCTGAAAGGTGCAAGGGCCAACTGAGTTGGAAAGCTTGGATGGCACGGCATTGTGGCAACTTTGCCGAGAACATGAAAAGGTACTGCTTTCCCCCCCCCCCCCCCCCTCTCTCTCTCTTACACATTCACACACATTCACACACATTCACACACATTCACACACATTCACACACATTCACACACATTCACACACACACACACACACACACGTAAATCAATTATGTGTGCAGGTTGTGGGCACCATCCCCAGTTTAAGTGGACCTGGTAAGTGGACCGACCAATTAAGATTCAGGGCCCATTAAAAAAAATGCTAGAAAACAATCAGCAAATGGAAGCTGAGGTACTTTCCTTTACCCCCCCCCCCCCCTCTCTCTCTCGCACACACACACACACTGACTCTCTCTCTCTCTCTCTCTCTCTCTCTCTCTTTATATATATATATATATATATATATCTCTTTCTCTCTCACTCTCTCTCTCTGCCTCTCTCTCTCTCTGCCTCTCTCTTTCTCTCTCTCTCTCTCTCTCTCTCTCTCTCTCTCTCTTTCTCTCTTTCTCTCTCTCTATCTCTCTCTCTCTCTCTATATATATATATATATATGATCATTTATGTATTCGCGACTTGTCCAACCGCAAAGTATAAAACAAGCCTTAAAAACATAAAAGACCAACATTAGACATATAGAAAACATACATAGAAAACAAAAAAGTGTCAAATGTCTAACATAAGTTTTTCTAACTGAGCACATTAAGAGAGATTTTGACGAAAAGACACATAAACCATATTTTCATGTCATAAAAATATATATAAACTGCGTGTATATGGTTTATGTGCCTTTTCGTCAAAATCTCTCTTAATGTGGTCAGTTAGAAAAACTTATGTTAGACATTTGACACTTTTTTGTTTTCTATGTATGTTTTCTACATGTCTAATGTTGGTTTTTTTATGTTTTTAAGGCTTGTTTTATACTTTGCGGTTGGACAAGTCGCGAATACATAAATGATCACAGAGGTGAGGTGAGGGGGGGGGGGGGATAACACAATTAGAAAACCCAGTCAATTCAATAAAAAATTATTTTAATCAATGGGGACAATCCAATTAATGCTATCTTCATTTTCTCCCACTTTTTTCATTAAGGAGGAAAGAGAAGGAAAGACAAGGATTTCATCCCTCTCCCCAACCTTGAGCGAAACGAGAAAGTAAGTTTTCTTTCTCGGGTTCCTCATGGTTCTGTCCAGAGGAACCCAAGCGAAAAGATAATCCTCACTTCGCTCGTTCGCATGGCGAGTAAAATACTTGACGTCCTTTTGGAAGGCGTCAAAACCATTCACCAAACCGAGGCCAACAAACCCAGCAGACACACGTATGAGTTGAGTGTCTTTGTTTTCAGGGGCTTTCTTCTCAACTCGCGCCCAAGTCTTCCAGAAACCTACAACCACATTTCATTATCGTAAAAAAAGAAACGATAGAGTTAGGAATTACCTACACAGGGGCAGGGGTAGGGGCAGGGGCGGGAGTTGGATTGATGTTCATTCTGCCAACTCCTTCAACCATTTCGTCTGGCTCCCCCATAGTCTATTACACACACAAAAGCATGTGTAATAGAAATTTCTTTGAATTAGGGTGGGGTTTGAACCCCTGGTTTTTAAAAAACCATTTGACACTAAGTCTTTTTATTCCGAGTTGCTACCAACACTCTCGGTTCTATAGACTCTGTGCATATTCCTATCATTTTTACGTTTAATACTACTATTAATGCTATCATTTACGTGTTCATTAATACCATCACTGGAGTATTTGTTAAAAGAAGCATTAAAAGATAAATGTTCGTTCTCAATTCCAGCGATAATATTATTCATGACAATAGCGGAAAGTTGCCCGCGATTATCATTTTTCCACTTATAGAAATTATCGCGTTCTATGTTTATTTTTTTTTCCAATTTCTTTTTTTTCAAGCGAATAAGTCTGTCGTCCTCTACTTCATTATTTTCGATAGTCAATCGTTGCAACATCTCATTGATAGCCTCAACCTTGACTATGTCAGGCTGTTTCTTTTCAACTAGACGAGCAATTTCTTTGTCTGCTTTAAAAATTCTTTCTTCGCAAGCGATTTTATCCTTATTTAGTCTATCCTTACCAGTTCTACGAATTTCAAATTCCTCTAACCAATCGGATTTAGTTTTAATTCTACTCGGAATTAAGTCCATTTTTTTGCGACACTGCGACAAAAAAGTGAAATTCTGTCGCAGAGGTTGCGACACTGCAACACTGCAACACCGCCGTGTTGCGGTGTCGCATGGTGATATTCCCGGAAATAGAACTTCTAGAATTTAACGTGTGGCTGATAAATTCAAATAGTTTTTTTCTATATCGCTGGCAGGTTCATGTGGATTGGAAGACTAATGGGTTCAAGGCATTAATTGAAATTTTAGGTTGCGGGTTCAATTCCCAATGATGTTTTGCACTCCGCCAATTTAACCTTTTGATTTTTTCGCCCATATCAAATACTTCAAATACTTTATTTTTAAGAAATTGTTAGATGATGCGTGTGTATGTGAAATGGTTAGTAAGCACGCCGTGGAAAAATTGGTCGCCAGTTCAACTCTGGTTGATGATTTAATATACACCGCGTCATCTATTTTTTTGCTTATAAATCTAGCCATAACGATATTTTTTTGGATGAATATAAGAGCAGGGTGAGTGATAATACCTTCTCCTGTTGCTGTCCAACCTTAAGGTCGGCCACGGCCAAGTCGGTTTTTCAAAGGTTGGACACTTTTTCCTTATTAAATTTCAATATTTATTATATAATTCTTCTTCGTATTACACATTTTTTATATTGTCCAACCTGTCCAACCTTTTATTTAAAAAAGTAAATTTTTTTTCCTCTCCCCTTTTTATTATACCCCCTCTTAAATAATTTCTAAAAAAAAGGGTCGGACTCGGACAGACTTGGACACTATTAATACTAAGACGAATTGTATCACTTAGCCTGCTTAGTACCACTTTCAAGTGTCCGAGTCGCCACAACGGCGTTTTCGCGTTTCTAGCGCGGGGATGCGGATTTTCTATTTAAAATAATTAAAATAATATAATTATATAAATAAGAAACATAATGCCAAGGACACCTCAATTCACCAAGGAAGAAATCGTTCAACGGAGAAGGGAAAGGGCGAAAGCATTTTTGAAGGCTCACCCTGATAAGAATAGGGAAAATGCGAAGGCATACTATTATAAGAACCAAGAGAGAATAAAATTATTGCGGAAGGAGAAATACGAAAAACAAAAAGCCGAATTGCTTGAATTAAGGGCTTTTCGTAATAGTATGTTAAACAATATATAATTTATTTTATACATAAAAATATATACACTATTATATAAACCATGGACACCTCTCACAACCGATCGTATTGGACATATGAAGACTTACAACTCCATTTGGATTACGTGAATGGAAGTTATTTTCTAAATCTAGTCAATGCCGTTTCGTTTCTATCACCCGATGGAAAGTGGAACACGAACGACTGGAAACTTATGGAAAGTATAGAAAAAGGGGAAGAACAATATTGTTGTTGCTCACACGAGATTACAAAGAATTACATCGTAAAAAATGTAAAAAAAAAACGGAAGCAAAATGGTGCTAGGCTCTGAATGTATCAAGCGGTTTAAGAACGATAAAATGAACGAAGACCTATCGTTGCTTATCCGCACCCTTGACAATCCAAACATTAAATTTTGTTGTTATTGTAATAGCAACAGGGCAATTCCAAAAAAGATTGTAGAAAAGTATCCGAACAGGGACAAGTATTATCACAAAGCCCGCTTAATAATTAGATTGAAGCATTGCGAACATTGCGGACAATACAAAGGATTTATCCAATGCGGGTGCTTGAATAAGTAAGAAAAGAAACAAGTTGTTTTTTTTGTTATAACGATATATAAAATATTATAATTTCATATTAAGGACAATGATATACATGGATATACGGATATATAGAATAATTAATTTATTTTTATAAAAAAAATCTGAGCGACTATATAATATGACCGCGCCGACACTGACCAATGGACAATGGTATTGGAAACAAGAAGAAGCACTGAGAGATAAACCACAAGATGCGGTTCTTATCAAGTGGGGGAATAAACAATTTACCACTATGCCATGCCAAGAAGATTTCATTGAATTGATTGAAAAAACGCCCGATGACCAAAAGCAATACTATGAAGTATTAATGGAAAACAAACCCCAACGAATGTTTGCCGACATTGATGGCGATGAATTATCAATCACACGAGAAAAATGTATGAGCGGTGGAACACGCTTATGGAAAACGTATTTGCTAATATGGGTTTGAAGTATATAATCCCAAAAAAGCCAAATACTTGGACGCGAGCAAGAATGGTAAAATGTCGTGCCATTTTTCTTATGATAATGGCTTGGTTTTCAAAAATTGTGAAACACAAAAAGAGTTTTGGAAGTATGTGGAAGTGGTGATTGAAAAGATTATTCCGACCTCTGCTTCACATTTGAAAGAGCCGACAAGAATATTGAATTGCGAACCATACTTGATATTTCCGTCTATAACAAAAACAGGGCTTTCCACACTATCTACTCTCATAAAGAAGATAGCGACCGCGTTTTGCTTCCGTATTCATACACCCCCAAAACAAACACCTTGAAACTGCTACAAGATGTAGAAATAGATGATTATCTGATTATGCGCCCCGATGACAATGCATTTTACGACGTCAAAATTCCCGAATATACAACTTTGAAGCGATATCAACATATTACATTGGACGAAATACGCGAAATTATACTCAGCAAAATACCAAATGTAGAAATTGTTGAAATAAAGCAGAGAATGTTTGTTTTAAAAACCATAGGAACACGATTATGTATTATAAACGGAGAAGAAAATAAAAGCGACAATTGCTATGTAGTATGGAGAAGAGACGGGTTGTATTTCTACTGCCACGATAGCACTTGCGAGGGTAAAGGCATGAAAATTCACGAATTATCACCCCCTATCGTCCGTAATATCAACACGATTGATGACCTGCGCCGACTCGCCAGCGAATGTAAAAGCGTAGAAAAATTCAAAGAGTTGATAGACACTGCTTTGGCCTGGATGAATGAATCATACACTTTTGCTAATTTAGCCAAGCCCGCTATAACTGAAGAATATGTTGATTCCAAAGGCAAGAAAGTATTTCGCTACAAGACGGAATCAGCAATGGAATCATTCTTCAAAAACAAAAGAGTAAAAACCAACTTATCAAAGGAGGACTGGATAGCGCTAGGCAATTGCGAAAAGAATTTGTTCTTGGCCACGAGATACAAAAAGAAATGCGAAAGTGGCAGATTTGTGGAATTTTGGGTTCGGCGCGGGAGTCTCCTGCAAACTATCCGCACGATCTCGCTATAGATTTGGGTACCGTTGACCGCCTGGAAACGAGCCAACACCGCAGGGTCCGCGGGGCGCAAGATTTCCGCAACGGCCTGTCGAAGCGCTTCGACTGCTTCGTCATTGGCGCGCTGTAAGACTTCAGGCTCGATGTCCGCCCCGGGCTCTGCGTTGAGGTACTGGTCGCGTACCCTCTTAGCGTAGGACGTCAAGGCTCGCGAAAGATTTTCACAGAAGACCCTGGCCTGTTCATTCATCAGCCGAGACCAACGTGAGTCTCCCTTGCAGGTCGAGCCCGCGGGGTAGTAGTTGCTATCGCTTTCGCTAGTATCATCATCCTCTGCTGAAAACACGGGCACCGCGCCCAACAACAGCTTCCGGCGCTTGGCAGCCTTCTCTTCCTGCAAACTCGTGATGAGTTGCTGTTGCTTCAAGGCCACGTCCGCCAGCGCGAGCCGAGCAGTCTGCTCCTCGATAACCTTACCCTGGGCCTCGAGCAGTTTATCTTTCATCTCCACCATCGTGCCCAGCTGCGCGACCATGGTCTTGAGGGCTAGGGTATTTGTCGAGTCGCCAAAGCCAGCCAGGCCTGCGCATCAGGTCGCGGACGTCTGGGGGCAGTTCTTGCCTACGTACTGGCAAGGCTTTCTCCAGTGCCTCGTCGCCCGCCGCAGCTCGAGTTGCGATCCGGGCCATTTCTTCGCGCAGCTTCTTGCATCTCGGGTGCTCGAGGTGACTCAAAATTGTCAGCAGGCCCTTGAAGGTCGTGCACTGTGCGGCCCGGCGCTCGCCCTCCTTGACCTCCTGCGCCGGTGCCACTTCACGCCCGTCGGCCCGTGCGGCCCGCCGTGGAAACGCGAAAATCTTCACGGGAAAATCGAACGTATTCCCCCGGTGGCACTCCTGACCACTAATTGTATGGGTGATGTTGGGTCTCCGGGCGGGCCGGCCTAACTTTAGTGCCACCTGTGACTACTTTTTTCTGGCGGAAGTTTCAGAACAGTCCGTAAAGACACAAATGGCATCGGAAATGCAAAAGAAGCCGTCCTGACTGCGCCGGATGTTGGCGAAATCTGCTGGTCCCATGCCCATGAGCAATTGAGCTTCTTGCAAGACATTAGATGGGACATCTCCTCCAACAGTGCTGGCTTCGCCAGGGAGCGCCGCCACGGTGGCCACGGCGGTAGGTGCAGCGGGAACTAGTTCTGTCTGCATGTGGCGGTCTTGGGTTTTGTTTTTGTTTGCCACGCTTTTTTATGAGTTGGACTGGTTTTGTAGGTGATTCTTTTTTTTTCGATTATGCGCATTCCCTTTACAACTCCCCCCCCCCCCCCCCCCCTCCCGGCCCTCGCTCAGACTCTTTCAGCTCCTTTCCTGCCGGTCGGCACCCCCCCCCCCCCCACCTTCCATTTCTGTGGCAGGCAGAGTACGGACGGGAGGGAGGAGGGGGGGGGAACAAAAATGGTAGCCAATGTGACGGGGGGGGGGGGGCCGGGCGGGGGAAAAAAAGAAGCCTCCCGCTCAGTGTCCTTTCTGCCTGGCTTCTACCCACGCCACCGCGGGGTATTTCTTCCCCCCTGAACACATACACATGAATTAAATCACACAATTGTGTGCCACGATGCGCCAATGGCGACAATGACGATATCACATCGGGACACGATATCACGCCGCGACACGATATCACGTCGGGACACGATATCACGTCGGGACACGATATCACGTCGCGACATGACATAAGCTACAACAGTAGTCACACATGACAAAGCATCGCTACAGGAGATCTAGTACTAAGAAAGAAAAAGTGGAAGACGATTGCGCACGCACCTTGTACATAAAAAGCATTTTTGGGAGGTTCGTTGCCAATCTGCAACAACCACAGTTTTTTGGTGTGTACAAAACAATGACAGTAAATGTATTATTATTATACATACATAGTAAACATCGAAGTACTGCTTGCCGGCGCCCTTGCCCCTACCCTTGCGCTTGTCCTTCTGGTCTTTGACGTTCACAATGGCGAGGCCCCGCCTCACAACAGATAGAAAGAGACAGATATTATGCACAGTGCACACACAGCTGAGTAGGAATACCACTTCTTGAAGAGGACATCAGACGTGGTGTCCCCGTGCCACTGGCCTCTTGGCTGCACTTGATAGGAAACCGAAGACCTGTCCACTTTCCTGGTGCGCCAAGTGAAAAGGGCCTCTTGCTGCTTGTTAAGCAGCCGCATTTTGTCCAGCTTTTCACTGTCCTTGTCAGACTCGACGAATCCTGCCTGTAGCTGCTTGGGGTACTGCCATGACACTGCGACCAAGTAACTATGGTATGAAAGTAAATTTGAAAATCATGAACAAGCGGATGTGCAAGAAACAAACAACAGCGACAATTGCCTCCGATACACAAAAAGAGAGAAAGCACCCCACCCATTGTCAAATGTCAGTCGCACTGGACAGCTTCAAGTCTGGATGCAGGAACCCTCACCTGCACCGCGCAGCACTCACAGGTGGCGTCGTAGCAGTTGCAGGGCTCCTTGCAGATTAAATTTTCCTGTATTATTAATAAATTTCCTAAAGGCTCAACAGTGAGAAAAGAACTAGAAAGAACTGTTTTTAGTAAAGGAGATGTTCAATACTCTAAGAAAGTATATACGGTAAAAGGCCGGAAGGGATTCAAGTTGCTGCTTTCAGATCACGAGATTGTAAGCCCTCAGCAATTATTAAAATCTAAAATGGATGAACAACCGGAAGAAGAAATAAAATCTCAACTAGCTGACAAAGTCAAAGAAGCAACTAAAGAAAAAAAGACTAAGGAATTATTAAGCAGCTCCCAGACTCGCTACTCGCTCGGTGGCATTTCCCCATCCAACGTCTTACAACACACTCTCACAAGTGACCAACACCCCAATCCTTCTTCAATAACACCTCCCAACCACCCCCTTCTACAGCACGAGAGTCTAATGCAAAAACTGTCCTCGCAACCAACCCCAAAAGCGAAACTGACAAAACCGAAACCGACACCCCAGTCCCACCCACAAACCAAAGTTGCACACACACACACACACACACACACACACACAAGACACCACAAACCATCACACCCACCAAACAAACACCCAACCCCAAACGAAACACAATCCAATGTGAAGGGAAGAACTCTAGGGGGGGGGGGGGGGGCAGTGTGGTGTGAAATATGGCGAGAACGGGAGGATAGGTAAGGCAGGTAGTATGGGAAAAAGGTTAGGATATACCAGGATATGTGGCTATCACTATCAGCAGGACCCACAATTCCCAGAGATCGGCAGTGATTCTTAGGATGAAGCTTTTGGAGGCGGCCGTAGCGAAGCCAGTAGCCTGAAGTTGGAGTTGAGACCGGTTGAACCCTGCTTGGGCGCGGGGCGTGTATTGATCCTTGTGGCCTGGGCCCCCGTACGCGTGCCATTCGTCGTCGGCGAAGGTGTGGTGGGGGGGGGGGGAGGTGGGGATGGGGGGGAGGGGGGGGGGGGGATAGTGACGTCTGTCTACCTATCTGGATACACCGAGGATTTCGACGTTAGATTACGGGGATCGGATGGCACCCCCATTCCAAGCCTGACGAAATACGAAAAATTCAGTTCCCTCGGCATGTTCACCTCAGGCCTCAACGACCACAAACTCCAACTGCATGAAGCCATGAACACCCTCTTATTGGCCACCCAAGTAGCCCTACACCTCAATATATCCAACGCACGAAGGCGGGAGGCACTTCGAAATCTGGTGCCGGGCACCCTGGATTTCCCTCTCGGGTGGACCTCTATCACAGAATCCAACGCCGATACTTTAGACACCTTTCTCCGGGAATGTTTCTGCAGTACACTGAACTTGCGGGCGACGGATGTTCCCGTTGCATGTCTCTACGCTCCAAGGGGAAAATGTGGCGGCTTCGGGCTCCCCCGATTCAAAGACCGAGCCAACCTAAGAATGGCAGTGGTATTCTTATGGGCACTTTCCTCACATGACAAATCGACACAAATAGCAGTACATTCCCACCTGCGTCTCCTCCGCGACTATCTCCTCCAATATGTGGACTGGAATCTGGAAGGAAGCGACCCTGGACCACCCCCCCCCCCCCCCCCCCCTACCGACGCGACCCCAAGAACCCCCGGCCGCCCACCCCCCCCCCCCCCCCAAATCGCGAACGCAAACAACACCCCACGCCGGACCCTCAGAGCCAACAAATCCTACAAGAACTCTCCGACCTCGGAATCCCTTCCTACCTAGACCAGGCCAGACTGCCCCCCACCCGCGGTTGGCGCCCAGACGACGACAGCTACAGGGAAGACCCACAAACCGGAGAAGCTTACTACCGCCAGTCCATCCACTTCAATCAACCCGCTCACTAAGGACATCAAGGCAGACAATCCAAGACCACCCCCTGTCCGAAATCAACCTTTCCTCGATTGGCACTCCCACGAAGATCTCTTACCCAAATCAAGATACTCAGGCCACTTGGGAATCGAATGACTGTGCGCTCTTCGAGACCTCGGGATTGGAATCCAACTCCGACGAGAACACCCCTCCCACGACATCCACCCAACGGATACCACACTCCACTATATTAATAATTGTCACTCATAAGCATAAGTGTATTACAGTAATTTTTATAATTACGGATGAGTGTATAGTTATTAATGCTACTTCTTCTTCTTTCTTCTTCCTTCTTTTCCTTCTTTTTCTTTCTTCCTTCCCCCCTACGTCATCACCGTCCAACATAGGTTTATGGGGAAAATTACGCTCATGGAAAATAGCCGCCAAGCTACCTCAAAGCAAAAGTAGCCATATGTAACCGCAACTACTGGTGCATCCGACATCTACTCTCAACAAAATTAAACAAGCTCACCCCAGCTCCACGATTTGCCCTCAAATGGGGCTCGGCATCAGAAATGAGGGAAGAGACACAGCGAATCTCCCACCAATATCTAAGTCACTATTAGAGACAATGTACACATACACATACACATACACAATGTTATGTATACACATACATATACACAGTACACATACACAGTACACATACAGATACACATACAGATACATACACATGCACACATGAACACATACACACATACACATACACATACACATATACATATACAATGTTACACACACACACACACATACGGACACAATGTTACACATACAGATACAGCTACAGATACACATACACATACACATGCACAATGAATACACATACTCATACACATACGCACATACACACATACACATACACATACCCATACCCATACACACATACACATACACATGCACATACACATACACATACATATACATATACACATACACATACACATACACATACACACATACACATACACACACATAATTAATACACATACACATACACATACACATACACGTACACATACATATACATACACAATGATACACATACACACACACACATACATACATACATACATACATGCATCTGAACATCTGAACATTCATACATACATACATACATACACACACACAACCCCCCCCCCCCCCCCCCCACACACACACACTCAAACACACACACGCATACATACATATATACACACATACATACATACACACATACATATATACATACATTCATCCATACATTATTACACTCGATAAGAAACAAAAACAAGGAAAGGAGATGCATATGCTGTGATTATGATTACACTCCATACATACATATTATCATCCAAACATTATTATACTCAGGTACAGAGCAAAGACAAGGAAAATATATGTGGAAAGGGATTCTCGGGACCAGGTCCTCTCTCTCTCTCTCTCTCTCTCTCTCTCTCTCTCTCTTTCTCTCTCTCTCTCTCTCTCTATGTTCAATTCCATTTTCTTTAAAATATTCAGCCACTTGTCCTTTAAATTCACTGCCGTTATCTGATGTAATTCTTCTACGTTTCTGCATTATTTCAGAAGTGAGAAAGGATGGAGATGCAAAGATTATGGCACTAGGAGCAACTAGTAATCTGAAGAGCGTTAAGATTGGTGATCTTGTTTGGGTTATAATCCAGAAAGATAAATCTAATTTTGTTTGTCTGTCTCTGCCAAACATTCCCAAGGTGTTG
This sequence comes from Paulinella micropora, assembly GCA_019918135.1. Classification (NCBI taxonomy): domain Eukaryota; phylum Cercozoa; class Imbricatea; order Euglyphida; family Paulinellidae; genus Paulinella; species Paulinella micropora. The sequence continues at coordinate 135,344 of WBZZ01004884.1, forward strand.
CACGATCTCACCAAAATTGCCAGAATCATTCCGGCTACTGTTAATAATTAATATTAAATCTTTGTTTGTCTCATTTCATTATAAATCCACTTTTTTTTTTTTTTTTCATTTAATTGCTTTTTTTTTCCTTTAATTGCTTCTTTGACTTTGTCAGCTAGTTGAGATTTTATTTCTTCTTCCGGTTGTTCATCCATTTTAGATTTTAATAATTGCTGAGGGCTTACAATCTCGTGATCTGAAAGCAGCAACTTGAATCCCTTCCGGCCTTTTACCGTATATACTTTCTTAGAGTATTAAACATCTCCTTTACTAAAAACAGTTCTTTCTAGTTCTTTCCTCACTGTTGAGCCTTTAGGAAATTTATTAATAATACAGGAAAATTTAATCTGCAAGGAGCCCTGCAACTGCTACGACGCCACCTGTGAGTGCTGCGCGGTGCAGGTGAGGGTTCCTGCATCCAGACTTGAAGCTGTCCAGTGCGACTGACATTTGACAATGGGTGGGGTGCTTTCTCTCTTTTTGTGTATCGGAGGCAATTGTCGCTGTTGTTTGTTTCTTGCACATCCGCTTGTTCATGATTTTCAAATTTACTTTCATACCATAGTTACTTGGTCGCAGTGTCATGGCAGTACCCCAAGCAGCTACAGGCAGGATTCGTCGAGTCTGACAAGGACAGTGAAAAGCTGGACAAAATGCGGCTGCTTAACAAGCAGCAAGAGGCCCTTTTCACTTGGCGCACCAGGAAAGTGGACAGGTCTTCGGTTTCCTATCAAGTGCAGCCAAGAGGCCAGTGGCACGGGGACACCACGTCTGATGTCCTCTTCAAGAAGTGGTATTCCTACTCAGCTGTGTGTGCACTGTGCATAATATCTGTCTCTTTCTATCTGTTGTGAGGCGGGGCCTCGCCATTGTGAACGTCAAAGACCAGAAGGACAAGCGCAAGGGTAGGGGCAAGGGCGCCGGCAAGCAGTACTTCGATGTTTACTATGTATGTATAATAATAATACATTTACTGTCATTGTTTTGTACACACCAAAAAACTGTGGTTGTTGCAGATTGGCAACGAACCTCCCAAAAATGCTTTTTATGTACAAGGTGCGTGCGCAATCGTCTTCCACTTTTTCTTTCTTAGTACTAGATCTCCTGTAGCGATGCTTTGTCATGTGTGACTACTGTTGTAGCTTATGTCATGTCGCGACGTGATATCGTGTCCCGACGTGATATCGTGTCCCGACGTGATATCGTGTCGCGGCGTGATATCGTGTCCCGACGTGATATCGTCATTGTCGCCATTGGCGCATCGTGGCACACAATTGTGTGATTTAATTCATTGTTCAGGTGGGAAGAAATACCCCGTGGTACCGGTGGCGTGGGTACAAGAGGCCCAACGAGTCGAGATGGCCTACATTCTTAATACCTGCTCAGTATATTTCTGGGTTATTCTTCTTTTTACCTTCATAAACTTCCGTAGGTGTGACCTTGATTGTATTATGAGATGTATTGATATAATTTTCAAGAATTTCATAAATGTAAGACACCCAAATAAAATCATCATTCACTTCCCACATCCAATTCAAATCGTTTCTTATTGTTCTAATCAATCTGTCTACTATTCCCATAGTGCGGTGGTCGCCTACTTCATTTGTTGTATGTTCAATTCCATTTTCTTTAAAGTATTCAGCCACTTGTCCTTTAAATATGTTTCTTGCCTTGCGCGACTTTGTCGCAGTATTCCTCCACTCGCATGCTTTAACCATATCCTGAATAACCCACATGCGTTACAAAGAAATAAGATGTTTTCCATTTCACGCCAAATATTGCATGCATCCAATCAATGAATGATGCTAGTATGTATATATCAATGTTGTTGAGGCACAGGCCCACGTTGGAGGTGCATGCTTCATTTCGAAGAATTTCGCTGCATCATCCGCCGTGAATCTATCTATCCATCCATCTATCCATATATTCATATGTCCGTACATAACAACATCATTTATACAAATTTACAATTATAAATACACAAAATTACATACAATAATACATATGTGTTTATATGCATGTGAACACAAGGAATGCGATTATGTACAATAATAGATACATACAGACATACATACACGCATACATACATATAAATAAGATGTTTTCCATTTCACACCAAGTATTGCATGCATCCAATAAATGAATGAGGCTAGTATGCATATATCCATGGCATAAATCATAAGTGGGATCTTGTTGAGGCACAGGCCCACGTTGGCGGTGCCTGCGGCATTTCGCTGCATTTCGCGGCATCATCCGCCGTGAATCTATCGATCCATCGATCTATCCATATATTCATACATCTGTACATTACAACGTCAGTTTAAAAAATTTATAATTATAAATACACAAAATTACATACAATAATACATAAATATATTTATATGCATGTGAACACAACGAATGCGATTATGTACAATAATAGATACATACAGACATACATACACGCATACATACATAGAATAATTTAAACCCCAATATTACAATGTAACATAAAATTACTATTACGTGCATACACAGATGCATACACAGATGAATACATGCGTGCAAACAATTACACACAAAATACAAACAAACATACATGCATGCATGCATGCATAAGTAGTAGTACATGCAAACATGCTACATGCAGTACCTATGCAAGAACGCCCAGAGTAATGCTATGTTCCCAATGTCGGTAGCGTAGGTAATCGACGATCTTGCCTTCGGGAATGAAACGATAGTTGGACTCCACTCCAAATCTGCTCTCCAATAAAGTCTCCAAAGTATCAGAGTATGCAGCGACTTCTTCCATGCTGATGTTGGTGGCTTTGGGTGCCGCCAGCTGCAGTGGCAGCTTAAACATGTCTAGCGAAGCGGCTAGTTCCTAAAATATAATGAAAACCATAAAGAATCATTGCGGCACGCTGCATATAAATGTCAGGACTGCAATCACGAAGTGCACGTAACAAATTTAATACCAAAGTGGCTTGACGCACGACGTTTTTTGTAAGTTTTTGGTAGCCCCAGTGTGGTTTTACACCAACCTGTGTGCAAGCCCCAACACAGGTATGCAACAATTACCTTGCCCATCGTGTTTTTCTCCTTGAATGAGCTTTCTTGTTGCTTGATGCAGAGCAAAGTCAGGAGCAGTTTTGCATTCCGAACCAGTCGCTCCACATTCTTCTGCGGGTCACCAATCTTTATTTTGGTCATTCCTTGCAGCTCCTGGATGGCTTTGAAGATTTCGGACGCGCCGCCAGCTGGTTGTGCGCTGCTATTACGAAAGGCAGGGCTCTGTCGTTGCAAGATGTCAACCATTTTTCCTGTTTTCGTGAACTTGCGTCCAGGGTTGGTTGCGGCAGGGCTTGGGATTGAAGTTTCCGTTGAGTCAGACGTGTAGGATTGTGATTATGCTTTTGGGGCTCTCGAGTTAGCAGAATTGCAGTAAAACAAGGTACAAGGACAACCTTGAAGCAAACCACTTGTTGAAGTTGTTTTTAAAGGGTGGGTATCGGCAACGCCCAAACTACGAGGCAGCAAATCGGCAAAGGAGGTTTGCCAGCCTATCGACACGTTCGCAAAACCCCCTGAGATTTTCCCAATTTTGTCTGGCTTTGCATTTTTTCAGTCTTCGGTTTGACATTAAGCAGCAATTCACTGCGAAAGTCGCTATCACTTAAGTTTGATTCAAAAATGTAATCAAAAATACAAATTTCGCACCTCTTTCTAGCGGGAAAATCAAAGTTCGGGGTCGATTTTGAGTTCCCTGTGTCGCAAGCAGAATTCCTGGAATTCAAAGAAACAGAAATGAGTGACAACAGGGAAGACGACGACATGTATGCCATGTGCGTCTACGCTTTCGAGCTCAGCGAGCAAGCCGACGAGGGAACCATTTGTGTTGTCCAATGGGCACCTTTGTCTAAATACCCCTGGGGTCACGATCACTCCATGTCCCGGTCCATTTCAAAATTGTTGAACAACTGCCTCTTTTCCTCCCCTTCCTTCTCACTCATGGTTTCTTTGTGCTGTTGATGGCAGGGAGACAATCCAACAAATGGCATGGGACGACGACAAACGACAGGTCCTGCAAGGTAAGCTTTCCATGGCATACATGCATACATACATACATACATACACATATACAGCTTGATAAAAACGTTCACACATAGTGTGACACATTTATTACACATACACAATGATAGAAATACGTATAGAGAGCGGATTGGGAAATACGGATTATCCTACCGACTCAACTATCCGCCGTGGAAACACCCACCATGCGCAGTGTCCGAACACAGAACAAAGAAGACGCTAACTGCTAATTCTGCGACAAAACAGGCACTATTGACCATCACATGACCTCGATGAGCAAACTTCACCTTCCAGAATGCCTACATGCCATCAACCACCGCCATGCAGCATCCAGACAAGCTATAAAACAACACCTAGTCCTTGCAATTGGCCCAGACCAAGACCACACCCAACAGCCCAACCATATGTTGGTCATCGCCGAAGAAGGTAAACCCGCTTCCATCCACCAGACATCGACATTGCTCTCGGACGCCCCTCGGGGAACACGGAGAAACATGCTGACAAGACCGCATACACCCAGCAGCAGCCCTAGCTAGCGAGATGCGAGCAGACGACCTCCCCTGGAAACCAGATCTCTTACTTACGCCTCATATCAATGCTCCCAACGTGTACCTAGTAGAAGCCACAACCCGAACAGACGAATGGCTAGTCAGAATAGACCAATCTATGTACGCAAATGCATCAGGAAAGTGTATTCGACGGACTTGGAACAAAGATTGCATAAGAATCAATCCCCCGTATAATCCAAAGACCCCACCTCCTCCCGAGGGGACGATCCGCCTATGGAATGGCACTTACAACCATGGTTGGCTACCAATCCCCCCGGCTACAACCTCCGAGCCATATACGAACACAGATATCTCGACTACCAACAACAAATTCAGCAATTCCGTCTGGGATCGTCCGGCCTATGCACATCAAATCTGCTAATGATAGCTATGGGGGCGAGAGGTTACATCCCAGCCTCGGAATACAAGGCAATCCAAGAACACTTCTCTAAAGCGCAGGCCACCGCAGTATACCGCGACCTTACAGAACTTTGCCACGATCACATCCGGACGATCTGGAAACTGATGCACGCATGCCCGAAACTAAGGCCCCCCACTAACCCCCAACCTGGAAACCCTAACCAACCAACCCTCTCCCATGTCCCAATCAAGGGCAACCACAGGAACAACTGAGCCACAAACCACCTAGGGCCCCCCTGTCAGCACATCACTGTCCAGCCAACTTGCGTGCATAGATTGGTCGTACCAACCAACCACTCCCAATCACCAGAAGATAAAGTGGGCGAACAAGTGCCACCCAACAGCAAGAGAACTAACAAAGCTTGGCCAACGAGAATCCAACGACCCATACGCAAAGCCAACCCCTGCCGGTGGACTGAGCACACAACCAACGAGTACCCAACGTGTCCTGCGCAAACCCAACGATTATCGTTGAACCTTGTGCTTAACCAACGAGTACCCAACGAACCAGATAGCTTCCAACCAACGTGTACCCAACAAACAACAAACCAAAATGACTGGAGAGTCTACCCCCCCGACTGTTGTGAAACCACCCTTTCACACAGAAGGCTGACAAGTGTTCGGCCTGTCGTGCTCGGCCACCTGTCTTTCCCCTTTTGACTGTTCCAGTCTTCGGATTCGGTTCCCTCTCATTTGGGGGTTAAGCGTCGTACTAGTTGCAATGACACTTGTGATTCGGTAGTTGTTTTCCGGAGCTAACATGTGAACGCATATGAGGACTGTCAAAAGTCCTTATCAGTTTAAGAATATTTATTAAAAACCCCCCTTAGAGCATTGAACATCTCCTTTACTAAAAACAGTTCTTTCTAGTTCTTTTCTTACGGTTGAGCCTTTAGGAAATTTATTAATAATACCGGCTCTGTATATTTCTTAGTCATTCTTCTTTTTACCTTCATAAACTTCCATAGGTGTGGCCTTAATTGTATTGCGATATAACATCCACGACGCCTAAAAGTACTAGTCCCTTTTGCCTCAAGTGCATGAGGCAAATTGATAAAAGAGTGAGGCAAATTCCAGCAAGTTTTATGCTTGTTTTCTGTATTTTATTGATAATTAAACATGACTAGATAATAAAAAATGAAATTTAAATGAAATTTCAAGTTGGTAGGTAGTGAAAAGAAGCAAATATGGATGCAAAAAAAAGTGACATAGTGGCAAAATATTTGCCTCAAGTCTGCCTCGATTTTGCATCATTTTTGCATAAAAACTTATGTAATTTTCAACAAATAACTTTGTTTTAATAAAATAATGAATTTATATATGATTTTGTTGCATTTTTCACAAGAAAATATTGGTGGCAGGTGGCACCTGGTGACTCACATTTTCATGACTGGTGACAGTATTATTACACTAAGTCAAAATGGAAAAACATTAGTTCCAGCAAGTTTTATGTGTTTTTTTATATTGATAATTAAACGTTACTAAATAATAAAAATTGAATTTACTATGAAATTTTCAACTTGATCGGTAGTGAAAAGAAGCAAATATAGATGCAAAAAAAAAGTGACAGTGGCAAAATATTTGCCTCAAGTCTGCCTCATTTTTGCATAAAAATTTATGTAATTTTCAACGAATAACTTTGTTTTAATAAAATAATGAATTTATGTATAATTTTGTTGCAATTGGCACAAGAAAATATTGGTGGCAGGTGGCACCAGGTGACTCACATTTTCGTGACGTCACAAAATTATTACACTAAGTTAAAATGGAAAAACATTAAGCAAGCACGTCACAACACTTAATATATTGTTTTTCTTTCATAATTAATCATGGAGAATCTAAATATATATAGTTTATTATTAATAATAATAATATTAAGATCATTAACTTCAGTTGAAAATTGCCACATTATTTTTTCAAAATTTCCCTAAGTCATATATTAATACAACCAATACCGACTGTTTTCCAGCGCAGATTTAATTACAATTGATTTCAGTGATTATCAAAAGCGTATTTAAATTACACACATATATATATATATATATATATATATATATATATATATATATAATTAGCAACAAGTCTTTAATAAATTTGACTTCATTTTACGCAAACACTGTTGAATAAAAAACTTCATGTTGCCACTCACAAAGTCGAGTAAACTGGAGAGCTCAAAAGGTAAAATAAAATGGAGGAATTCAATAAGGAGATGTGAAGCGTAAAAGAAAAAACAAAATACTAATAAAACATTCGTTTCAGTATGGTATCCCTAGCAAACTTATGTTGCTGGGCGAGCATTTGCTGCTCGACAAGAAGGTGGTAATCCCACAGCTCTGCTTCACGGCGTGCATGAGTTGGTAATATGCGTGGCTGTGATTTTGAATAGTGGGTGACTGCATTTTGGCTGCTAACATTTTCATCTACTTCCTCAAGCAATTGCGCACCTGTACGTAAAACACTTGCAACGACTGGCTTGGATGCTTGTTGAGCATGTGCAAGCTGCTGCTTAAGGATTGCTATTTCCTCTTGTAACTTATTTGCTTGAGCTTGCAGCTTTTTTTTTTCAGACTCTGTTTCAGCCTGACTCGCAGATGAATCAACGGGGGAGATGTTTGTGGCGGATGCGGAAGAGACATTTGCGGCTGGTCCAGCGGAATGATGACAATTCGGGTTGCTAGTCACTAGCTGACGCTGTTTCAACAAGGCCTCAAAAACGCCCGTGATCGATTGAAGTGTCAGCGGTGGCTCCTTATGGTCAGGCGTGGGTCCATGATCATCATTGGGCTTGGATCTATCATCGGACTCGGGGTCATCCTCAGGCTTGTGTTCCTCACTACCATCATTCTCAACAGGCAACTGAGGTAACTGAGGTACTTTAGACTTTTTCTGTTTCCCTTGCTTGCTCTTGCGTGACCCCTTAGTAGCAGCCGCTGCCTTACTGGTACTGGTCTTACTGGCCGGCTTCTTGCTAGCCTGCAACAAATCAAAATAAATTGGAAGGACTATCAGAGATATCGAGGGCAGAATTTCTTGAACCTGGTTGGGCGGAGTAGGTTCAGGCTTCACCTTTACCACACGTTTAGGTCTGCCATTCGGCCACTCACCTGCTACCTGAGGCTGGTCATCAATGAAAACAAAATCATATATACGTGGCAGAGTGTCAAGCGGCCGCTGCGGTACCACACCGGTAGTAGGATCTGGTTCGGGTGAACTCATTAATGCCAAAGCTGGGGTGATTTCTTGGTCCCATACCTCCGGGTCGCAATCACCGACAGCCTTCGATCGGTCGGCGTCGATGGCTTTCTGACCAATAAACTGAAACTGGCGGAAAGTAGTGTTGGTACCCGGAACCTTTACCTTTCGAGAAATAAAAAGCGTCTTCTTTACATCAGTGATGTCTTTCTGTTTCGAATTCAGAAATTGCTTTGACAGCTTCACCACCGCCCTGTGCACATAACAATGAGATTGATTGCAGAAAATACAATGCAACTGACCCGCACGAGATAACTTCTTCGCCCTCTCTGGTGATGAGCAGTTTGCGGGGCCGGGTGTTCAAATTCTTCATATTCTTACTCTTCAGCTCTGCGAGAACTGCAATCTTCTGACGAGTAGGGTTGTCGCCAGGGGTTGCATATTCCAACAGAGTTCTGATAGCAAACAACAGGAGAGATAAAAAAAAAGTGCAGTCATATGGGGGGAGGGGGGGTGGTACGCTATGCAGAAGTCCCCTTTGTCAAAAGATTGGTTGTTGGTTGATCGGCAAACGAAAGCATCGGGTGCAATGCCTTTGGGGGGCACGGTGTCAACACCATCGACATCGATTAACGGGGGAGAGGCAGACTTCAAAGGATCTCCCTCCGGCAAACTTGACTCTGGCTTCGGCGGCAAACTGGACTCTGGCTTCTGCGAAGCGGACTCTTCAGCCACCTTGCTTTTCGACTCTGCTTCATCCTCCGTGCTTTTCGCTTTCGAATCTGACGATTCTGGAGTAATGGTTTTATTCTCTGTGTCTTTCACTTCATCCGAACCAGACTGAGTACCGGCCGGCTTGTCTTGTTTTATTTCTTTCAGTGCTTCATTTCTCAGTCTTTCTTGTTCTTCTTTTGCAGCTATGTCTGCTAGTCTTTTTTGTTCTGCTTTTTCCTCTGCATCTTTCTGTTTCCTTTGCCTTTCATCTGCTTCTAGCCTGTCTTTTTCTTCTTTTTCTTTCCGTGCTTGTTCTTTTCTAGCCTTGTCTTGTGCTTCCTCCTTCCTTTGTATCTCATCTAACTGCTTCCTCCTCTTTTCCTCGTCTTCTTTCGACAATTTTTCTCGTGTTGGTTTCTTTTTCTTCTCTGTCTTGGTTTTTTTCTCTTTCTCTTTCTCTTTGTCTCCTCCCTCTTTGTTGTCAGTCTTTTTCTTCTTCTTATTTGGCTCTTTCTCTTTGTCTCCTCCCTCTTTGTTGTCAGTCTTTTTCTCTTTCTCTTTCTCCTTCTCTTTCACTTTCTCTTTCTCTTTGTCTCCTCCCTCTTTGTTGTCAGTCTTTTTCTTCTTCTTCTTCGGCTGATCTGCTACTTGTTCATCGTGGAATCGTTTCACTGTTTTCTTCATTCTTTCTTCTTCTTCTCTCCTCCCTCTTCTTTCCATTCTACCTTTGCCTTGGGTTTTCGTTCCGCACCCTCAAGGGTCGTCCAACGGCAGATCCACCCGGCGGGGACGTCGTTGAAGTTGGCAGGAAACTCCCACAGAGGCCTCCTTGCCTTGAGAAAGGACTCGTCGTCCACGGTCCCCGAGTACTTGAACTTCTCCTTGCCTTGTCCAGCCTTGCCCAGGTGAAGCCAGTTGTCGTGGCTGTCGACTTCGATGAAAACGTCTCCAGTCATCCTTGACTTCTTGTAACCAATAAGCGCGACAACCTAAACAAAAAAGGCCAAGGGGGAAAAAAAGGGAATGACTTGGTGCAGTGACGCAGAGGTTGAGTGGCAAGCATAAAGTGGACTTACTTTGGACATACTGTCTTCCTTGCTTTGCTTTGAACACTCGACTTTTGGGGCTGGTTGTGTGGGGTGTTCGAAAAAGGTTCAACTGGTCACAGTCAGTCCGGCAGATGACTGAGTTGAAGTTTTTTGCGACCGGTGGTCGCTATAAACCTTTTAGAGATTGGGGTCATGGGGAGAAAATATGAGGACTTTGTTGTGCTCGGCACTTTTTCATGCTGTTTTATGCATTTTTCTTGGAAAACATTTATGGCAAACCTCCTCATTTGCGTTCCTCCTTCATCTCCCTTTTTTTCCCGGTTCCAAACCGTGTCCTTGGGTGTGTGTCAGGAACCAGCGAGGCAAATCATTTTTGCCTCGCACTTTCCAAGTCGGGGGCCTCCTGTTGCTGTTTCGGCTCAGACACAGCATTACAGGTAACCAAGCTTACTCATTTTGTTCTGTCTTATGCGTGGCCTATTTCTTTTTCACTGCATTTTTGTGCATGCATTCACTTCTGGAACTTGCTAGGCAAAACCCATTTTGCCTCGCATTTTCCTTAGGCTGCACCTAGTTGGCCATGTGCTGCAAATCCTTGCATTAGCAGGTACTCCTTTCTATTCTTTTCAGCCTTTCTTGCACATGTGCTTTTTTCTTTTTTGCTTCTGTGCAGTGCTTCCTTGCAGGATAGCAACTAGCGAGGCAAATTCCCCCCCCCCCCCCCCCCCTCTCTCTTTCTCTCTCCCTCTCTCTCTCTTTCTCTCTCTCTCTCTCTCTCTCTCTTTCTCTCTCTCTCTCTCTCCCTCTCTTTCTCCCTATCTCTCTCCCTCTCTCTCTCTCTCTCCCTCCCTCCCTCTCTCTCTCTCTCTCTCTCTCTCTCTCTCTTTCTCCCTTGCACTTTTGCTTTTGCGTTGCTGCACTGCGCGGTTGATGACGGACCTGACGATTCGATCGTCCTTGCGGGGAGAGGGAAGGGTCACTTGCATCCCCTCGCGCGACGTAATACCCATGCCAGCCCCGAGGCCTTAGTCTGATAGCCAGGAATGCTTTGCACTTTACTTTTCTGCATTGCCTCCTAATATATTACCCTCCTATACCCCTCCTGTATCCCTGCAATCTCTATGTAGCTCTCTATCTTTCCCTTAGGATGAAGACTAAAGCTGAGGCTGATAAGTGGCGGACGGATAACCGCATTCATAATAAGATCCACCGCGAGGCCCGCCGTGGGTGTACGCGGCGAGCAGTGGAAGGGTAATCTTAATCCTAAAGCAAATGCCAGGGGTTTAATTTTTGCTTTGCAATTAGGAGCAAGGATGTTCAGCGTGTTACGTCCATGACTATAGACATGACTAGGCCTTTTCATCTGCCTTGGTGCTCACGCGGTTCATCTGACTTTAGGGGTAGGTATGTTGTGCGGTTGCATGCGGGGGGCGCCACCATGCATGCACATGACAAAAATTTCATCCTGGTTCATTTACCCAACATCGCTCATGGACCTAACGCAAATGTGACATTTTTGTATTGGCTCTTGCGTTGGGAACTTTATCACCCCCACACCAAAGCTGCCATGAAATTGTATATTGACTGGGACGGTGGTATTGAAAACACTGCCGACACAACTATGATGTTTCTCTGTCATATTATCCAACGGAAGTGGAGAACTCACATTGAGACTCATAGGATGGTGACTAAGCATTCCCATTCTGTACAGGACCAGAAATTTTTTGTGCTGCGCTATCTAGGATATAACACTACACTCATGACTACGAATTTTGCACAAGCATTTTTCAAGCTAATGTTAGGCTTTAAGAAAAACAAAGAATCATACTGCCTTTTGCTTTTAGCTTCAGAGTTTGATTGGGAGGCGTATTTCCAAGGTAGCGTGAATCCCAGCCTTAAGTACTGGAATAGGCCTTTGGCCTGGCAATACTTGGCGGGGAGCTCAGAGAGCGGGTACATGCCCCGGGTCAGGGTGAAAACATGGGGGGACGCCCAGAAATATTGGCATGGTGTGAATGATTCTGCAGACTGTGAAGACATTCGGCCGTACATCAAGGAGCCAGGTACTTACTTGTGCTTTCTTTTTTTCTTGTCTCATGTACATTCGGTGTGCAGCATCCGACCGTCCAAAGAAGCTAGCTGATTCCCTGTGGGTGACCGATAAAATCAAAAAGGACGTGCGGTATTTAGCGGGTAAGTATTGCTCCCGGGAAGAGCAGGAGTGGTTCGATGAGGTCCTTGATCATTCGCAGCTTACCAGAATAATTTGGGACGGATTCGAAGGTGAGGGGGGTTTGCCAGGCAGACCGGGCCATTTTGCGATGAAGGATAAGTCGGGGCATGAGTGGCTAGCACATTTTCGCGTTCTGGACGATTTGCCAGAGGATGTGTGGGGAGTGCCTCCAGATCGAGCAGAGGTGCAGGAAAACGTAAGTAAATTGACGGAGGAGCGGCTTTATGTGGCCAGGACTTCGTTTGTGAACGAGGGCGCAGCACCCGTTCATCCCGCTTGGTACGGAGCAAGGCATCTCAATGAGGAAGAAAAAAGGCACCACGATTTTGATGATGAAAGCAGGTTTCCCGCTCCACATTTACGGGTTACTTCCATTCTTACTGAAAATCCCACTGAGGAGGGTCTTAAGAAAGCTACCGTGAAAGAACTTAAGTCGTGGCTGGCAGAGAAGGGCCAGCGACGAAGTGGTTCAAAGCCTGTTCTTGTTCAAAGAGTATTGTCTGTGTTTGCTGATGATTTAGAGCAGGTGCGCAGAGCTGAAGGTGGGGCGCAGCAGCAACCTGCTGGTGGCCGCAGGCGTGCAGGTGGTGGTAGATTACGTAAGCGGCGGAGAATTGGTAGCCCCGAACCGGACGAGAAACAAAAAGCGTCTTCATCTAGCTCCGATGATAGTCCCCTTCTGTCAGCTTCCAGCATAAATCAGAGAAATCGTCCTCATTCTGCCTCTCGTGTTCGTGTCCGACGTCAGTTTGCTAGGGTCTTTGCTTGCAGTGACGAAGAACGGGAGGCTCCAGCGATTAGAGAACAAAATCTTAGGTCGGATATGTCTGCCTCTTCATCAGAAGAATGGGAGCCTGTAAATGCGCTAAGAGACCTTCACTAAATCATTTCTCTATTGAATTTGTAATTAAATCTGCGCTGGAAAACAGTCGGTATTGGTTGTATTAATATATGACTTAGGGAAATTTTGAAAAAATAATGTGGCAATTTTCAACTGAAGTTAATGATCTTAATATTATTATTATTAATAATAAACTATATATATTTAGATTCTCCATGATTAATTATGAAAGAAAAACAATATATTAAGTGTTGTGACGTGCTTGCTTAATGTTTTTCCATTTTAACTTATTGTGATAATTTTGTGACGTCACGAAAATGTGAGTCACCTGGTGCCACCTGCCACCAATATTTTCTTGTGCCAATTGCAACAAAATCATACATAAACTCATTATTTTATTAAAACAAAGTTATTCGTTGAAAATTACATAAATTTTTATGCAAAAATGAGGCAGACTTGAGGCAAATATTTTGCCACCGTCACTTTTTTTTTGCATCTATATTTGCTTCTTTTCACTACCGATCAAGTTGAAAATTTCATAGTAAATTCAATTTTTATTATTTAGTAACGTTTAATTATCAATATAAAAAAACACATAAAACTTGCTGGAACTAATGTTTTTCCATTTTGACTTAGTGTAATACTACTGTCACCAGTCGTGAAAATGTGAGTCACCAGGTGCCACCTGCCACCAATATTTTCTTGTGAAAAATGCAACAAAATCATATATAAATTCATTATTTTATTAAAACAAAGTTATTTGTTGAAAATTACATAAGTTTTTATGCAAAAATGATGCAAAATCGAGGCAGACTTGAGGCAAATATTTTGCCACTATGTCACTTTTTTTTGCATCCATATTTGCTTCTTTTCACTACCTACCAACTTGAAAATTCATTTAAATTTCATTTTTTATTATCTAGTAATGTTTAATTATCAATAAAATACAGAAAACAAGCATAAAACTTGCTGGAATTCGCCTCACTCTTTTATCAATTTGCCTCATGCACTTGAGGCAAAAGGGACTAGTACTTTTAGGCGTCGTGGATGTTATATGTATTGTTATAATTTTCAACAATTTCATAAATGTAAGGCACCCAAATAAAATCATCATGGACTTTCCACATCCAATTCAAATCGTTTCTTATTGTTCTAATCAATCTGTCTACTATTCCCATAGTGCGGTGGTCGCCTACTTCATTTGTTGTATCTTCAATTCCATTTGTTTTAAAGTATTCCGCTACTTGTCCTTTAAATTCACTGCCGTTATTAATATCTGATATTTTTCTTTTTAGGTTTCTGCATTATTTCAGAAGTGAGAAAGGATTGAGACACAAAGATTATGGCACTAGGAGCAACTAGTAATATGAAGAGCGTTTAAGATTGGTGATCTTGTTTGGGTTATAATCATGAAAGATAAATCTAATTTTTTTTGTCTGTCTCTACCAAACATTCCAAGGTGTTGAACGATCTCACCAAAATTGCCAAAATCATTCCTGCCACAGTTAATATTTAATATTAATTTTTTGTTTGTCTCATTTCATTATAAATCCATAATCTCTCTCTCTCTCTCTCTCTCTATCTTTTTTTTGTTGTTGGTAATACGAGCACGTGACCTGATATTCTCTGGTTTTATGTCCAGTGACTTTAATAATTCCTTAGTCTTTTTTTCTTTAGTTGCTTCTTTTATTTTGTCAGCTAGTTGATGTTTCATTTCTTTTTCTAGTTGTTCATCCATTTTAGATTTTAATAATTGTTGAGGGCTTACAATCTCGTGATCTGAAAGAACTAACTTGAATCCCTTCCTGCCTTTTACTGTAAATACTTTCTTATACTATTGAGCATCTCCTTTACTAAAGACATTTCTAACTAGTTCTTTTCTCACTGTTAAGCCTTTAGAAAATTTATTAACAATACAGGCTCTGTATATTTCTTGGTCATTCTTCTTTTTACCTTCATAAACTTCCATAAGTGTGGTCTTAATTGTATTATGATATGCATTGTTATACTTTTCAACAATTTCATAAATGTAAGGCACCCAAATAAAATCATCATGCACTTCCCACATCCAATTCAAATCGTTTCTTATTGTTCTAATATATCTGTTTACTATTCCAGGTGTTCGCCTACTTCATTTGTTGTATGTTTAATAATATTTTCTTTAAAGTATTCAGCCACTTGTTATTTAAATTCATTACCGTTATCTGATGTAATTCTTTTAGATAAATAGATACATATATTATATATATATATAGATAGATAAATATGTAAATAAATAAATAGATAGATGCGTAGATAGATCGATGGGTAGATAAACACATAGATAGATAGATAAATGGATACATAGATAGATACATAGATAGATACATAGATAAATGATAGATAGATAGATAGATAGATAGATAGATAAATAGATAGATAGATAGATTGATATCGATAGATAGATAAATGGACAGATAAATAGATAGATAGATAGATATAGATAGGTAGATAGGTAGATAGGTAGGTAGGTAGGTAGATAGATAGATAGATAGATAGATAGATAGATAGATAGATAGATAGATAGATAGATAGATAGATAGATAAATATGTAGGTAGATTAATAAGTAGATAGGTACATAGATATATATATATATATATATATATATATTCAAATTTCCTGATAACTAGATATACATATGTTGCTGTGTCACTAGTTTGCACATGTTGATATGTTATAGGTATGCAGTTATGTAAGTAAGTACGTATGTTGGTAGGTGTGAAACTAGCAAACTAGATAGTTACGTACGTAGACACATAGACAGTTAGATATTTATGTGCGTACGTTGGTAGGTGAGTAGTTCGTTAGGTGCATAGGTAGGTAGGTGATTATAAGTCAGTAGGTTGCATGATAGGTAGGTAGGTGGGCTCGTAGACAAGTACATAAATCAGTACATTGATATCTAGATTGAAAACATTCCGCTGGATAGCAAATACATTACGTAAACTGAACTTGAATATGTTTTGGGTAATGTATGTGTTATTTTTATGACTTTGCTAGCGAAATAATGTTTTACCTGCAGCAGGCGGAGGTACCCATACCATTCGGCAGTCCGCATACAGGTGCTAGTGATATGGACATGGACAGATCTGTTGCACCTTAGGATCGTCCAATGCACAACCAACCCCCATTGGTGCTACTTGCCACCCTTGCGCCTTCGCCCGTTGTATAAGGTCAGTATACGTCCTATGCATAATGCGCACTTTCTTGATTGTCCACTCAGTCGGCTTTGCTGGCATAGTGAGTCGCGTCGCTACAAACCGCAGATCTCGACGTACCCTGTCATATTTAACCTGCGTAACAGTTCTAGATCCCTGCTGCGTAACATGTCTTCCCTTACTCTCATTCGATGATATTCTTGGAAGTATTGCTGCAGAATATAGTCTAGAATCTTGTTGATGCGTTGTCGCTGACGTTCCGTACGATTGCGAGTCCGTAATAGAGTAGCATGCCATCTGTTTTCTCTCCGTTACAGCATGTGCTTCTGCAATAATGTAATGCAGTGTATGACAATGCAAAGTAAGATAAGGTTATCCAAAGTCAGGTAGTGTCAGATACTGTACAGTTCGTAAGGTCTGGTAAGGTAACGTAAGACTATGTCAGGTTTGCTAAACTAAGATAAGGTAGGGTTAGGTAATGCAATGTTATTTAATGTAAGGTTAGTGAAGGTAAGGGAAGATAGGGTAATATAATGTCATCTTTGTAAGACGTTTGGTACGAGGTTGAGCAAAAAATAAGTTAAGAAACCTAGGTTCAATAATGCAAAGTAAGACAAGATAATGTAAGGCAAGATAAGGTGCGATAAGGTAAGGTACTGTCATGCACTACAATGCAAGTTAGGGCAAGGTACTGTAAGATAAGGTATTGCGGAATTACTTAAGGTAAGTTTTGGTAAATTACTGCAATGTTGGTGACGATTTATCTTTGATAAAATGTATGGTATGAGGTAAAGTAAGAAATAATTTTGGAAGCCTAGTTACAGTACTGCAAAGTAAGATAAGATAGTGCAAGGTAAGATAACGTACAGGTAGGTAGGTACATAGGTAGCTACATTGGTAGGTAGGTAGTTTGTGAGAAAGACGAGTAGGTGAGTAGGTGGATAGGCAGGTAGGAAAGTTGGTAGGTAGGTAGGGACGTAGAAAGATAGGTAGGTAGGTCGATAGGTAGGTAGGTAGGTCGATAGGTAGGTAGGTAGGTAGGTAAGTAGGTAGATACTTAGGAAGATAGGTAGGTAGGTAGGTACACAGGTAGATAGGTAGGTAGGTAGGTAGGTTGGTAGGCAGGTAGGTCAGTAGTTAGTTAGGTAAGTAGATAGATAGGTGCATACGTAGGTAGGAAGATAGTTAGATAGATAGGTAAGTAGGTAGGTGGGTAGATAGGTGGGTAGATAGGTAGGTAGATAGGTAGGTAGGTAGGTGGTGGGGTAGATGAGTAGGTGGGTAGGTAAGTAGGCACGTAGGTAGGTAGAAATATATGTTGGTACATAGATATGTATGTAGGTATGTAGGTAGGTAGGTAGTTAGATAAATTGGTAGGTGGCTTGGTCTGTAGGTAGGTCTGTCGGTAGTTAGGTAGATAGGTAGGTCGGTCTAAGGTTGGTAGATAGGTAGATAGGTAGATAGGTAGTTAGGTGGGTAGGTAGGTAGGCAGGTATGTAGGTAGGTAGGTACTTAGGTAGGTCGGTACATAGGCAGGTTGTTAGATAGGTAGATAAGTTCGTAGGTAGGTAGATAGGTAGATAGCTACGTAGGTAGGTAGGTGGGTAGATAGGTACGTAGGTAGATTAAGGTGGGTAGATAGGTACGTGGGTAGATAGGTATACGTAGGTAGATCTGTAGGTGGGTAAGTAGGTAGGTAGGTGGTGGGATAGGTGAGTAGGTGGCACACCCATTACAAGATGCTGAGATATCTTCTCAGAGCTAGAAGCATTCTGAAGATGGATGAGGTCTGCGTCAGATAGCTCGTCAGCTCGAGAATGCTGCAAATCCGAGATAGACATAAGACCAGATGATGCTTCTAGCTGCATACGCTCAGAAGGTGAAGATGATTCAACAAAGCACCCCGAGCTGGATCCGCCCGCATGAAGCGCTGCATGATCAGCAAGAGAAGCAGAGTGTGCCGCGGACAGAGGTGGTGGAGCGATGGAGGCGGTTGCTACTTCATTACAGCAAACTAAGATCAAGCAAAGTCATTTCACTTCGTGTCAGGTAGTGTCAGGTAGTGTTAACTCAGATCAAGTTTTGTCAGCACATTTCGGATCAACTCAGTCAGGTTGGGAAAAATCAAGTATGTTTAAGTCAAGTCAATTCAAGAATACTTGTACCTGTTACAACAGGAAAAACTTCTGAAGATAACTCAGCTGCCACCTCCACACGCGGCGGTGCGATGGCGGCGGCTGCTACTGCATTACAGCAAACCAAAGTCCAGCGAAGTCGTTTCAGTTCATGTTGCGGCGGCTGCTACTGCATTACAGCAAAACAAAGTCAAGCGAAGTCGTTTCAGTTCATGTTGGGTAATGTCAGGTATTGTTAACTTAGATCAAGTCTTGTCAGCACATATCAGGTCAACTCAGTCAAGTTAGACAAAATCATTTTAGGTCAGTTCGAATCAAGACAGTAATGCTCTTACCTGCTGCGACAGGATGAACTTCTAGAGACAATTCAGCTGCTATCTCCAGGGACGGCGCTGCGATGGCGGCAGTTGCTACTGCATTACAGCAAACCAAGGTCAAGCAAAGTCATTTCACTTCATGTCAGGTAGTGTCAGGTAGTATTAACTCAGATCTAGTCTTGTCAGCATATGTCAGGTCAACTCAGTAAAGATAGGTAAAATCGGGTAAGCTCCTATCAAATCAAGTCAGAAATATTCTTACCTGATGCGACAGGAGAAACTTCTGACGACGACTCAGCTGCCCGATGTGAAGATGAGATGGCTGCGGGTGCAGCTGTATTACAACAAACCAAAGTCAATCAAGTCATTTCACTTTATGTCAGGTAGTGTCAGGTAGTATAAACTCAGACAAAGTCTTGTAAGCACATTTCAGGTAAACTTAGTCAAGTTAGGCAAAATCAGGTAAGGTCAGATCGAATCAAGTAAGGAATATTCTTACCTGCTGCGACAGAAGAAACCTCTACAGACAATTCAGCTGCCACCTCCAGGGACGGCGCTGCGATGGCGGCAGTTGCTACTGCATTACAGCAAACCAAGGTCAAGCAAAGTCATTTCACTTAGAATCATGTCAGGTAGTGGCAGGTAGTATTAACTCAGACCAAGTCTTGTCAGCACATTTCAGTTCAACTCATTCAAGTTAAGCTCGCGTTATGCAAGGTAAGGAAAGGTAAGGTAAGGTAAGGTAAGGTAAAGTTAACTAAACAAGGTACGGGTAAAGTACTTTACAGTGAGGTACTGTAAGTTCAGATTTTGTAAAGTTATGCAACATAATATAATCTTACGTAAGTTAAGATAATAGAACAGTCAAAGTAGGGGATAGTAAACTAATTTAACCTAATATAAGGTTACAAGTTCAATCAGATATATGACAGGACAAAGGCTGAGGTCAGATAAGAAGTAGAATACGTATACGATTACAAAAGATTACACAGGTTTGATGATAAATAACAAGTAAGGAATACAAAGTACGGTAAGATAAGGTAAGACGACACATACAGTAAGGTTACTAAAATAATTAAATCGCAAGTAATACAATGCAAGATACAGTAGGTAAAATAATAATGCTGAAACAATATAATTACCTATTTCTGTTACTTTTCTTCCGATGCTGAGTGAAAATGCCATCAACACCTTCTTCAACCAGTACGGTGTCAGACCCCCTTGGGGGTCTAGCTGAGACTCATTTCTAATTCGTCTTGCATACTGTGTTTTTTCTCCTCTAGCTGAGGGAGAATTGGTAGCCAAAAATTCGCTTTAGCAATATCAGTCTGCTTCATTTGATTTGGTTCCCAAAAAACACTTTGTTGTGGTAGAAGCACTAATATATGACGCCATTCCTGATCGATAAGTTATCACCCTCCCGCCAGAATTTGAACGTATTCCAATTAAGATATCCTTCCAACATGATCACTGATTTCTCATCTTGCTTAGGTCCTGATTTCCCGTCCAGATAACTATCTAATCCTTGCTAATCAGCTGTGCTGAGTTTCCCCCAGCGGTAGGATTCAATGCGTTTTGCCTTAAGAAGATCATATAGATATTGTTTGATAAAAGCTAGGTTCACCTATTGATTCGTTAGTTCGCCCCTTTCTGGCTTTGCACCTACCGGATCATTCCTCAACAAAGATGACGTTTCATGCACAGGTAAGGTTAATTCTTTAGCTAACTTAGGGATCAACTTCCCCACGTCCTCAGCGGTAGGAAGCAGCTCTTTATCTGCAGCTGATAACTCATCTTCAGATTTCCCTTCTTTTTCTTGCGCAATACAAAGTGCCTGTGTCATTGCTGTTCGTAAACAGCGAAGACTACACATCTGTTCAAGCAATTTCGTTACTACACCCTTGTCATGCAGCGCCATGATTGCTGCCGCTGTGACATATCTGTACTTTTTTTAATCTTCTTGGTTCTACGTGCCAGTTTTGGACGTCTGCGGCGGCTACGTTTTTCTCTTCTGCTTGCATCTGGTGTCAAGACAACATGCAAACATTTACAACACTATCGCCGCTGCATAAAATACAAAATAAACCACTGACACTTTTCATCAAATATTATGGGAGCATGCCTTTCAGAAAACAAACTTGCAAACAAAGAAAGAGTACCAATAGGAAGCAAATTAAATCAGCATATCACCCAAACTTTGCAAGGAGGCAAATTACGTTAATACAGGCACGTAAACAACAGTAAGCAATGCAAGCATACCTCAGCAGGCAAAGCGTGTCAGCTAAGCAAGCAAATCATGTTATAATAATAATAATAATAATAATAATAATAATAATGTTAATAGTGCTTCTCTGTCAATGGCTGATGCATTTCTGCACATGCGCCTCCATCGTCTCACCCGTGAGGGGAGTACGAAGAATTGACGATAAGCTCTAATGACACCCCCGCAAGGGCAGTTCCAACACTTCCAGACGGGCCGGTATGTTCAATGAAAATACTGGTCCAGAAATAGACCGGTATGTTCAATGAAAATACTGGTGGCACCGACGGGAATCGAACTGGCGACAGGGCCCAGATGGTAGAACTTGACCACTGGGCTATCACGGTGTCCACAATAATGTTAATAATAATAATAATAATAATAATAATAATAATAATAATAATAATAATAATAATAATAATAATAATAATAATAATAATAATAACAATAATAAAATCAATAATAATAATAGTAGTATAAGGGGCCACTTCCGGACACTTTTTCAGTGCAATTGAAGCACACAAACAACCCTAAAGCAGTTATTTATTTTTAAGGCTACCTGTTTATAATTAATACAGACAGACAAAATAAATAAGAACGGCTATCTATAATAATTATTATTTAAATAAATAAAATAAAGATACATATAGGATGACAAACGATGACACACAAGCACAGAGATTTAGAATGTCTAGAGGTTGTGTTATGGTGAAGAATAACGACAAGAGACCAATGGTAAAAGTTCAATGGAGAGAAGGAGGAAAGGTTATGTGCAAGAGTTTCAGCATTGGAAAGAAAAATCAAAAGAGCAAGCACTGGAAGAAGCAAAAAGGTATCACGAGGAAAATATAATACCTAAATACGATGAATGGAAAATTAATTACGATAAAGAAACAAGAATAATCAAAAAAGAAAAGAAGAAAATTTGGAAGCATAAAGATTTATGTGTGAATGTGGTGCAGAAATACATAATGGAAACAAAAGGCGACATATAAAGTCTCAGAAACATAATTCAGCAACTTACACAATTATAGAAAAAGAAAAACCTCACATAGTTTTGGTCAATTTATTAAAGGTCTAATTTATTAACTTTCTTTTTTATTCTCGCACTGCTTCTTATGTTCTCAGGTTTAATGTCAAGTGATTTTAATAAATGACTTGTCTTTTTTTCTTTCGCAATTTGTTTAACTTTATCAGCCAACTGCTCTGCCGGTTCCGTTTTTTCCGGTTGCTCGTCAACATGAGTCTTTAATAATTCACTAGGCCTTACCAAGTCCTCTTCTGATAAGATAACCTTAAACCCTTTATGACCTTTAACCTTAAAAATTATCCTGCTAAATTGCTTATCGCCCTTAGAAAAAACAGTTCTTTCTAATTCTTTTCTTACTCTTGTCCCCTTAGGGAATTCATTAATTAAAGGATTTCTCTATATTTCCTGAGTGTTCTTTTGAGTTCCTTCATAAACATTAATAGGAACTGCTTTTATTGTTGTATGATATGTTTTATTATAAGAATCAACAACCTTATGAATAATAGGCACCCATTGAAAATTTTCATTAAATTCCCATATTAAATTTAATTCATTCCGTATTGTTCTAACAAATCTATCTATTATACAAATTGTTATGTGATTGCCTACTTGAACAAGTCTGTGCTCAATATTGTTTTGTCTAAAATATTCAGTCACTTGCCTCTTAAACTCACCGCCGTTATCTGAAGTAATACTTTTCATCCTTCCAAAACAACCTGTAGTTTTATTTTTAATGGGTTTAATCCACCCACGACGGCTATTGACATCAATGGCTACTAGTCCGAAATTATAGTTTGCATTACCTTTCTTTGTTGCAACCTTTGACATATCCATTAAGTCAATAAATACTTGGCTCAGTGGTTTAGTCTCTGGGGCAGTTATTGTGTTCCATATCTTAGCGGGCTTTGATTGCTTGTGTATTTCGATTGCTTCTTCCAGTTTTTCTTTCCGCTCTGTCTGCTCAGGAGTTTCTTGTGGTTGTTGCTGACTATGTGTGTAGTCCATATTATATCATTAGAATTTTAAAAACATCTTTGAAACATCATCATTATTTTTTTCTTTCTTCACACTACCAGAAGATTGATTATACACTTTTACACTAACACTGCTTGACTTTTTACTTTTTTCTTTACAGGTTCTTCCTCCTCACTTTCTTCACTTTTGCTTTCGCTCTCATCAGGTTCAGGCTCAGGCACAGGCTTTTTATTTACTTTCTTCTTTGATTTTTTTGATTCCGCTTCCTTTCTTTTTATTTTCATCTTAGCCATCTTTTCTGCGATAATGTCGGTAAAATCACATTCTTCATCACTCTCACTGCTTTCTTCTGGTGTATCATCTTGGTCTTTTCCATTAATAATATCATTAGCAACACCCATTCAGGCCATGCTATTTATCTTTTCCTCCATCTCTTCGTCATCGCCTACATAAGCCTTTCTACACTTTGCTAATTTCTCTTTTGCAATTTCAATCTTTTGTTGTTTCTTATTTTTTATTCACTCAACTGCTTTCTCCAGTTCTTACGACTTGCTTCGGGAGACAGCATTTATACTAAGATTATTATACTTTAGTATTTTTTAAATAAATAAATAATTAATTATATAATGTCTCAATATAAATCATTACTCGGCTTGAGTGAGTTGGCAGTCGATAGTCTAGATATACTTAACTTAGACGTAACCAACACTTATATTACAGATTTAAACACAGACAGAGTGCCAGAAGATGCCGACCCGATAAATCTTACTATACTGATGGCTATTTGATGCGAGACTGGCTACCAAAAGCACAGAGGACATCAAAGAAGGAAAAAAATTTATACTATACAGAGCAACGAGTAAGGGACAACGACGAGGTTAAAGCTTCAACTCAACACCGTTCTAATACAAGTAATCCGCATCAAACCAGTTTATACAAGTTGATTGACACTAACATATCCGCACCAACGGTCAGGCAATACTTAACATATAATGATGTAGATGGTACATGGAGGAATACCGCCCTCGGTTCAATTAATACACTCCCCGATGTAGCCATAACGGCACCAATAGCGATGAATAGCTATCTAACATATAATTCAATAAACTGGGTAAATAAAACATTTCCGATAAATGTTGATGAATTCGGTAATATTAATATGGGTGGGAATTTGAATATAACGGGTGTGAATTTACTAAATACCAAAGATGTTGATACTTGGATAACAGAGCACGAGGCAAATAATGCGAAAGTGTCTGCGGATGGTTCAATTAATACACACAGCGATGTGTTAATTACAGGCACACCATCTGATAATCAACTGCTAATATACAGCACGGGGCAATGGAGAAACAAGAATTCACCCTTTCTTAGATTAGACGGCACCGCTAGTATGGCGGGAGGACTAAATATGGGAGGGCAAAGCATAACAAATGTGAATTTGGTTGACAACATTTATGTTTCTGTTCTTGATACTTCGATGATTAAATTAACGGGAGACCAAACCATAGCAGGGACCAAAACATTCAGCAATGTAATAAATGCGAGTGAGGGTATTGATATGAAATCGCAAAGCATAACAAATGTGAATTTGGTTGATGGTGTTGATGTTTCTGGTCTTGATACTTCGGTGGTTAAACTAACAGGCGACCAAACCATAGCAGGAAATAAACATTTAGTAATGCCATAACTGCGACACTTGGCATAGCATCCAATGACAAAATAACACTAGCACAAGACAAACCATTAATAATGGGAAGAACAAGAGGATTGGCAGCATACACAGGAGGATTAGAGTTATGTGGGACATCAGGTGTAGCAGGACCTCATATACAAACATTTACAACAACTGACCCCAATTATCCAATTTTCCAATTAATTAGCAATGGTCATAGTAATGTAATATTGAAATTTGATTGTTATTGGGACGGAGCATCTAATGATAAATCAAGTTCTGCTACTTCAAATTTTATGATAACTAAAGGCACCAATCTCCTTTTTCAGTATGCATAAGGAGTAGCGGTGGGAAACAATATAACAATTAATACCGCAATGGACATCAATAGCACATCGGGCTTATTAACAACAAAGGCGATTACAGCAAATGCGGGTATATTAACAACCACATTAACAACAAGCGACAATATAGTGGTAGGTGCTGGAAAAAGTGTTTTTATTGATAAATGCGGAGCAACAACAAATAATAAACTGGTTTTATGGGATGGAGGAACACCATAAACAACTGGTTTTCTTGGATTTGGGGTTGCTAGTCAAACTTTACTTTATAAGGTTAATGCTTCAACTGATAGCCACGTGTTTTATTATGGAGGCACAAATGAATTATTTAGAATTAACAACACAGCAATTACTGCTTCAAAAGCACGAACGGCAAATGCTGGAGTATCAACAACAACACTCACGGTGAGTGGTTTAATAACTGTAAATGGCGGTTGTAAGTTATCTATTCAAAATAGCACAGACGGGACGAATACTCGCGAATATTTATGTGGAATACTAGTGATCCAAACTGGGGAATATATATGGCGTCGCCTGGGGCTAGTAAATCATAAAGTGGAGGAACAGCAGTAGCAGATACGAATATTACTGCACATGCTATTAGATTTAGAATTGGAACTCTTGCTACTAATTTGATGCTTATTATTCTGGTTCAGCACGGATATCTAGTAATTCCACATCAAACTTTTTGATAAGTAAAAGTAATTCTTTTATCACTTTTTCTTATAAAGGAGGAATAACGGCGGGAAGTAGTGTTGCATGTGCTACAGGGCCGTATCTTGATACTGCTGGGACATTTACTATATCATCCACAGGAGCAAACTCAACAATTACTCTTGTAACCAATAAATACCGAGCCGTTAATAGTATTCAGAGCAAATGCTTCTGCGAATAACCGAGGGGCGATCGGATGGAGTGGCACACAACTTTATGCTTGGTCTACGCCAAATTCAAATGGTGATGTTGGTTCTGCTTATAACTATGTGCCTCAAAATGGGGCTTGGGGTTTCTCATCAGACAGGAGATTAAAATCAGATATTAAGACATTAGAATGTGGTGATTGTTGTGAGAAACTAATGAAATTAAATTGTTGTTCATATTATTGGAAATCAGATGAGAAGAAAGAAAAGAAGAACTGCGGATTTATAGCGGATGAAGTAAAAAAAGTGTTTCCAGAATTTGTAGATACAACAGATATGAGAATAGGAGAAAATGAAAATTTAGAAGGAGTATCATATACAAGTTTTATACCAATATTGGTCAGTGCTTTTCAACATATGGCGGAAAAGGTAGTTAATTTAGAAAAAGAAAATAAACTTTTACTTAATATACTACAAGACCAAGCCAACCAATTAGCAGAACTTAGAAAGGAAGTATTTCCAAATGTCTAATAATTCAACTAGACTTCACAGACCACCTCCTATTATAGAAATTAATAGCGAACTAACACCAGAACTGAAAAATCGTGTGCTAGATGTTTCACTGAAGAATGAGGGAAAAAAATTAGATCACGAATATGACGACAACTGGGACTGCTGTATGACTAAACGAAAACTGACAGCCGACTTATTAAGTATCTGTTTCAGATGGGTATTATTATCTCCATTATAACCCTTTATATCGTGAGGCTATCAGAAAAAGATATTCCGTGTGAGGTTGCAAACACTTGTGTCGGAATTTTAACACTATTGATTGGGATATGCCTTCCTTCACCTTCTTGAAGTAAGAAATGAACACTCATATACTTGAGTTTTATACCACGAAGCATCATTTGAACATATTAAAGGAATGGCTTGATCAAAACTAACACACCAATCACTCATTGGCTTATACACACATTCAAATTTAGTTTCTATTTCTTGCTTTATACAATAAACATTGCGAGTAAAAGTCGCAGGCAGTCTGCGAAAATATTTTTGTTATTAAAAAGTCTATCATCAGTAATATAATCATGGCTACTGAATATAAATATCAGCGGATTATTTTTCTGAGTAATGATTTTGTGGGAAGCAAACATTTAATAAAAATATTCAAATGTCATTCACACCAACCAAAATGAATGTTAAGTTTATTCATTATACGAACGACCAGACGGAAACCAAAACCAGAATTCTTTATATGGACAGAATTGGAATTATTGGTACATTTGCAGATAGTAATATAGCAAACATTTCAAACCTCAGTTATAATTTGGGTGTTGTTGGATGGTCTGACGGGCAATATACATTTAAAGTCCTTGAAACTGATAGCGGAAATATTGATACAGGAAATTTAGCGGGAAGAATTGTTGTGTTTAGAGTTTTTAGGATAATAATATACAATGCAAAAAATCAATAATGTGAAGATGAAGCCAGTAAAACAAGAGGGTGAAGGTAATAAAAAGCCAAGGGTTATAAATTTTCAATGAGCCGTATGCTAATATATTTCTACTTGCCAGAAAAAAGAGCGGGAAAACGACAGCACTCTTTGAAATACTGAAAAGGACGACAGACAGAAAAACCCGTATTGTCATTATTGTTTCATTTATAAAGCAATGGTAAAGCACTTTAAGAACAGGGGAAACCCAATGGCAATATATACCTTTCTTAAATCAGATGGGGTGAATGTAATAGACTATGAACTTGACAAATTAAACAGACAGGACGAGCAACACGAAGGAGAAGTAAGACAGGATGAAAAAGAAACGATGGATAAACCACAATTTCTATTTCGGAAAAGAAGAAAAAAAGAAAACTACAGAACCAAAAGAGCCACCAAGTAAGTATATTTCGCCATAGGTTGTTTTTGTTTTGGACGATTTAGGGAGCGGATTAAGAGATAAGTCCGTAAGCGATTTGTTAAAAAAGAACAGACACTATAAAAGTAAGGTGATTATATCAAGTCAGTATTTAAACGACCTACGGCCAGAAGCCATAAGCAGTTAGATTATTTATTAATCTTTCCGGCCCAGTCTCAGGACAAAATGGAACTCGTGTATAAACACTTAGACTTATCTTTTGATTTTGATTATTTTCTTCAAAAATATCACGAAGCAACCAAAGAGAGATTTAATTTTCTTTATGTTTCAAGTGTTGATGATGAGTTAAAAAAAATTTTGCCTACCGCCTGAAATAATATTTTATAAATATATATATATATATATATATATATATATATATATATATATATATATATATATATATATATATATATATTTATGTATATTATATGCCAGTCTCACCAGTGATAACTTCACAACCATCAGGATATAACATCGGATACAATCCATCAATGCCACAGAAGGGAGGAAAAAAAGAAAACCAAGAAGAAGGGATGCGGACAAAAGGGAGGAAAGATAAACTGTGCTAAGGTAGGGAAAACCGCATTGGCTGTGAATAAGTTCCTTCGCGATAACAAGATTATTTCAAAGACCGCTAATGCCCTTGGCGATGTCGGGGTTCCATATGCATCTCGTATAGGGTCTACTGCTGCAAAACTTGGTTATGACAAGCAACGAGGAGGGGCTGTAAAGTTTCATTAAATATTTGTTTCAAATTCTAAAATATTAGAAATATTTTTTTTGATAATGATATTTGTTTCAGACTACGTCTTCAACAAACATCGAAAACCAATTTATTTTTTTAATAAAGAAAAATCGATGTTTTAGAATATAAACGTTGTTATAGCAAAAATCATTTTTTTCTTCTTTTTTTTTTTTAATAAGCGAGAATGCGAAGCATGAAGCGCAATTCTAAAATATCAAAGGCAAAAATACGTCCGCCACGAGTGTATAGAAATAAGAGCGGGAAACCTTATATTATCCAGAAGGGTAAACAATATTATTTTAATTTCGGTAAGAAAACAAATGATATGAGCACACTTCAAATTGTTAAGTTGTTTTTGAAATACACTGGTAAACCAAAGTCGCAAAGTGCTAGTCGCAAAGCAAGGGAGAAAAAAAATCAAATCTGATTTCAATCGTCTTGAACACGAGAACAGAAACCAGATATAAAGCAACTTACAAAAGAAATATGAGTTAATACATGACGAGGAAGAAAAGGAAAAGAAGAAGAGGGAAGATGTGACAGAAGAAAAGAAAAGGCTAGAAAGAAAAGACATAGCAGATGCTAAGGAAAGACAAGAGATAATTGATAGGGAACATAAAAGAGAACTGGCGGAGATTAAGGAAAGACAGGAAGAAAAGGATAGGGAATTAAGAAGAGAAAGAATACTCATAGAAGATGTAAAATATGAAGAAGACAGAAAAAATAGGATACAAGAATTGCCACCAGTACAATATCAATATATTATGCCACCACAGCAGGGACAGCCACAGGAACAACAGGCACAACCGCAACCAGAAGTAAAAATTAAGCCAAATCAAGAATTTGAAGAAAGTAAAAAATTAATCATAAATTCTGGAGTTTTTACTAAAGCAGATATAGATAATTGGAACCCTGCTAAAATACAAAGTATTGCGGAAAGAATAAAACAATTTCAAGAACAAAAACTGACAATAGTCGATATGAAAAAAGTACTAGGTGAGCAAGAAAATTAAAAAAAAATTAGGAAATAAATTAGAGATGGCAAAATATGAAGCGATGTTAACGAGTGGATTGATGACTCGAGAGCACTTTATGAGCCTACGGAAGACTTTCAACAACAAATGAAACAACTAATTGACTGAAGTAATCCAGATAGTTATTTATTAATGAAGGTTAATCAAGTAAAACAACAATCAAACACCTCAGACACGTGTGGTTGGCATAGTATGAGGTTTTTAATGGAGCGGGCAAAAGTCAACCGGTTTAAGTTTAGTTCGGGTTTCACAGACCTAAAAGACAAAGAAGCGGAAAAATTAAAAGCACAGAATGGGTATGGTTTTGACACCTTTATCTAAATGATATTTTGTTCTGACTGCCGTCATCACAAAATATCGAAGACTAATTTATTTTTTCAATAAAGAAAAAACGATGTTTTAGAATATAGATTCAGCTCGCTGAATCAATAGTGAGAGTGCAAAGCACGAAACGCAATTCTAAATATCATGGAGTATAAGGGAGGTCGTGCGACTGGTATTTACTATATCAACAGCAAAAATAGGATAACAGGCACAGACTCTGACTTTACATATGAATTAAAGTTAAAATCACCAGACAATCCCACACATTGCAAAATATTACACATTTACATTCCAAAATCGTATAACTCTGTAGCCAGTCCTTACAATACCTTTACATTATCCGAAGACGGGTATGAGGCTTAATTACGATACCTGAGGGCAACTACACAATGAACAACTTAAAAAATAAACTGGCAGAGGTGCTAACCGCAGACAGCCCCAACCGATACACATACACCATAACAAGCAACAATACCAACATAGAACCAGAAGATTGAAAATTTACATTCAGTGTGTCAGAAAATAAAGGAATTCAACCGCGGTTTATATTTGATGGTGATACTAGTATTCACGAGGTTATGGGGTTTGATAGACATTCAACATATTTTTTTGCCAATAATTTTATTAAATCGCCAAATGTAATTATTCTAACTGGCGAAAAAACTTTATACCTTCAATCGGACTTAGTTGGTGAAGGATATAATCACGTGCTACAAGAAATATACACTGCCAACGAAATCCCATTTGGAGCCGTTATATACGACGGAAGTGGGTCTGAGTATGGTAAGAAATTATCCACCAGTTCAAATAATGTATATAGGTTTTATCTTACAGATGAAAACGATCAGGCTATAAATCTTAATGGGTTAGGTATCGTTATGACATTATTAATTTACAGAGAGAATAATTATATTAATTTATTTACATCATTTTTTTAATTTGTTAAAGGTGAGGTAGGGTAATTAATTTAATTTTGGAATTATTTATTTTTTTCTATTATTATAATATAGGACAAAAAAAAAACCTGAAAACAAAATGCCAACTCAACACGGCGGAGAATTAGACTTTTCTAGAACTGACTACATCAGTGCTTGTATCGTTTAAATAAACTAACTCCGCGAGAAGGTGCGGGAAATATTACTGTTACTACCGCAGGAGGACAAGAAAGCAACTTTGACCTTATCAGCAGGCCGTTTAACTTAGCCCGCTCTGTTTTGAGTTTTACTTATGCCCCACCAGCAATCGCAGCAAACTATAATAAATGCTACATGGATTGCTTGGCTCTTATTAGACAAATTCCACTTCAAACCCGTAGCGGTGTTTATCTGTGTGATGTAAATAGAGTTGGCAATTTTACGAAAATTATTTGGAAAGCTGAAACTTCTATGAAGGACTTTCTGACACTTGAAAACCACGATAATGGATTCAAAAGTGTAATGCTGATAGTAAGATTAATATCTCAACTTCACAAATAGTAAAGGAGGCTTTTAGAACAACAATGACAGATGCTGGTAATGATGTTGCAGTTAGTGTTAAGGCTATGTTTGGTGAGCCCGTTGTTAATGCCGTCGCCATAATGATGCCTGTATCGCGGATGGAACTGGGCAACTCTCTGTCGTCAATGTCGCTTACAACGAGATTAAGTATTTCTCTGGCGGTGCTATTGCTTCCGATGAGCCTTCTATCAGTGTTAAGATAAATCTGGGTATGCTTTACAATACTATTTTTGCTCTTGATAAGACTATTATGTTTCCAGAGATTTTGAATATGCGTATTGTGTGGCAACAGATCCCTAAAATTTATTATTACAACAACGACCTCTTATCAATTGCTGGAGGAGTGCTTGTTGCTGCCGCTGGGAATGTAACTGTTTCTAATCTTAACTTGTTCATTGCGGTAGAGACTAATCCCGATGTCATTTAATCAATTTAACAAAAGGTGGCAAGTGCTGAAGGTATGAGTTTTAATATTGATTATCCTTATGTCTATAAAAATTCCATTGCTCAATCCACTACACAAAATATCATTCTCCGCTTTGATAGGGGGCACGGCAAACGGTTGAAGAAAATTTATCACACACTCTTTCACAACACCGAAAACAAGAATACCGCTTATGATATTGATAACAGAGCAACCGCTAAGACTACCAGTTTCCATACCACACTCGACGGATCACGATTTCAGGAATTTGAAAATATATCCCGCTAGCTTTGAAGATTATATGTGCTTGAAACCTAAGCTTGAAGGTTCTGTTTTGATGAATTCAAATGTATATCAATACAACTGGTTCTGGGTTGATACTTGGGATAATACCTGCCCGCTGTGGAGCAAAGACCAAAATGAAGTTAGCGGGCTTGACCTTTCCAATGAAAGGCGATGGGAGTTCATTAGCACTACACAGAATAATGCTCATCAGCACGTAAGTGTAGCAATCACTCAGCGGGAGGTTCAGGTTAAGTCAAATATAATTTGAATTTCATAAACAATCAGCGGAAGCAATCGAGCCAAAACAAAAAATATTAAAAAAAATTTAGATTTATATTTTTTCATACAATATAGTATGACTACACACCAGAGAAATTTAATCACACAAAATTCTGACGACAAGTTTGTAAATGTCAAAGTTGGATATGATGGGCATGTTGAAACAAATCATTCAAAAACCGCTTTTGGCGAAGCAACGACTGCACAATTAACACCAGTATTACAAGAAATCTTTCCATATACCATTAATACTAGGATATGGACAAACACAGAAACAAAAGCATCTGTGTCATTTTTGGATAATATGGCTGAAATGACAACAACTGCTGATGATACAGCACAAACAATAATGGTAAGTAAAAAAAGAATAAATACAGAACTAGCACTGGAATTATGTGTCGCTTTACTGCCTTATGGGATACAGATGAGACCGAAGGCTATCAATCATTTATCGGAATAGGAGAAAGTGATGTCAACAACGGATTCTATTTTTTTAATGGATAACACCGATGGAATGCACATTCTTCATTCAATAGCAGTTGACAATTTTATTCAGCAAGAAGACTGGGACGACCCGTGCGATGGCACTAGAGATATGCCACTAATGGATTGGAGTAAGGGAAACGTATTTCAAATTCAATTTCAATACTTAGGTTTTGGTGCTATTAAGTTTTCTATTGAAACTCCAAAGACAGGCGAATTTCAATTAATACACACTATTAAATATGCGAATGCTAATACTGGTGTAAGTCTGCGAAATACGACTTTACCATTTTCTGCTGGATTATTTAATGCTAATGGAGGTGAAGGGATACAAATTTTGAAAATAGCCAGTTGTAGTTTGTTTGTTGAGGGAACCAACACTATTAATACGAGTATTACAAATACGGCGGAAGGAGACGAAAAAAAAGCACCGCCGAAAGCCCTATTTTAAGTATCAGGAATAAAGCAAAATATGATGCGGGCGGTGCTAACCTAACCAAGTATTCGAATGTCTTTCCTTCATTAATAAGTATTACTAATGAGGATACAAAAGCAAATATTGTAAAAATGATATTGAATGGAACACTGACGGGGGCTGGTTTCGTTGATGTGTATACTAAAACTTCAATTGTAGATATAGATACTAAAGCAACCGCTGTAGCGAATGGAACAACAATTGTTAAACTTTATGTAAATGGGGCATCAACACAACAGATTAATCTCAGAACTTACGATATTCAATTAACACCGAATGATGTTTTGACATGCACACAAAAGGCTGTATCGGCAGGGGCTGGTAATAATATTAATGTTATTGCTAATTTTATAGAAGACCAATAAAGCAAAAAAAAAAAGAACTAATTTGTTTTTACTTTACTTTTTTTTTTTTTTGGTATTATTTTTTTTACATTACCTTTTACAACACGAGTGGATTCGCTCGTGTTCTTTGCTATATCTTCACCAACATTAGCCTTGATTTCAGTGATACCTGTCTCGCTCACTACAAGATTGGTTGCCTTAAATGGTGTGCTTTGTTCGTCGTCCATCATTTTTTGTAATGTAGCGGTCGAAGGAAGAATGACTTTTACATTATCGTTGCGGGGTTTATATTGCTCATAGAAAGAAACAATGTCAGGTTTAGTCTATTTAATCGTGAGCTTTTTAATTTCGCTGTCAATGTTCCATTTTTCAATTTCAGTCAAGTAGTCCTGTTTGGTGTTCAGGTCAGTCATTGTTTGTATATATAATATAATATTAAATTTTATTAGATATATTTTTTTACTTCATTTTTAATGTCTGTAAATTTCTCAAACCAAGGTTGCTTTTGAAACCCATTCAAGATATGGCTTATCAATTAAAGCGATATCTGAAACCTTCTTCCCGCGATATTTACCGAACGGAAAAACATCCTTTAGCTGTCCTTCTCTACTTTTTTCAATTGCCTTAATTTCATCATCGATTATCTTTTGCACATCTCTTACTGAAAAGAATTCCTTATTCTTCTCAATTGAAAGTTGTTCAAATTTTTCACATAGTCTGGTAAGGGTTGTCATTGGTCTATATAAACTGGTAAAAAAAATTTATGGAAAAATTAATTATTTGATATTTTGTTAATAAATCTTTTAATATCCAAAAGGTCTAGTTTCAATCGCATTCTCTACAATTCCAATAACTTGTCTCTTTGTGTATGTAAAACTAAATATCTTTTCTAAGTATTCGCTTGTTATTTTTTTCTTTTGTTTGTCTCGCGTTATCTTGTTATTTTCTATTATAACTACTTTTCCAGATTTCTTAATTCGCTTAGCAATCAGTAATTCTTCATCAGTCTCCAATAACTAAGCCAATTCATTTTTACCATTCTCAAATAATTCAGTGTTCGTAATACCAAGCCCGCAACTTATTACACTTAACATATTCGGTAAATTCAATGCTTTTTTCGTTTCATAGTTCATACTCAATCATTTTACTTTCATACTGGCTTTCCCATTATCTAATAAGTATCCATAACATTTCGGCCCGCCTCCCACAAAGGTTTTTATTTTGGCTCCTTTTAATTCATCAGTCCAATCTCCCAGTAAATCGCCTGTCGCTACATCTGCCTGATTAATTTCTTTGTTAGTCGTATATATTACGTTGTCTGTGTCATGATACAATATCCTATTACCCAATATGTCCATCATATTGTAAAGTCTCATTCTCGCGTGGCATGTAGTAAATAAAGCAACTACAATATTTGTTTTAATCGAGTCGCTCACCGCGTCCTGTTTTAAGTCATAACTGGCTTCTATAATTTGGTAGTTAATTATGTTAATATCAATAGTTTGTATAAGGTTTATTTATCCTTTATCATTTTGTTCTGTGTTTTATTTTGTTTTTGTCCAAACTTGCCCCATAAAGAGTTCAAGCACAACTTAGCAACTGCTCTCAGTCCTTCGTTTTCCAATATTTTGATTTCATCCATCTTAACACCTATTTTGATTTCCATGCTGATTATGTAATTTTGTTTTTCTGCTTCCGTATTACATCCCACGGGGTATCCGCTGGACTCTTGTTTTATTTTCAAGAATGTCTTTATGTATTCTTGAATATGCTACTGCTTTGTTCTTTCTAGTGCCATACTTCATATACTTTTATTATCTTATACCCTTTGTCTAAGGCTTTGTAAATTTCGGGAGTTGCCCATGTGCTCGTTATTGCTCTTTCTTATCTGTGTGCTTACATTCGCAGTGTTGCTCAGTCATTCCGCACTTATCGCATAAGTAATACATCATCTTACCTCTGTCGGCCTTCGGTAAGACAGGATGTAGTAATCCTCTCGGTGGTAGCATCTTAACCTTAGCCACTCCAAAATATTCTCTGTTTATAATTTTGTTTTTCATATTTTTTCTTTCCTCCTCGTTGTTTGACCGTATTATGATATGGTGTCCGCTTGGATAAAGGTCGTAATACATCACGGTCGGATAAAGTGAGCATATGTCAATATATTTCGCATACTCATTATCATGTCGTGATTTCCAATATAATTTCAGAGCATTCACTCTACCTCCAAACATCGCCTCTCGTGGGTTTAGTCCTTCTTGTTCAGTAATTCGTTCGTTTGTATCCTCTGTCAGTCTTTCACTGGTTTTCATCAGCATTCGCACTCCCAGATACTTATTATTGTCAATTGTTCGTTAAGTTGTTTTTCTCTTCTAATTGTTTCCTCGTATAGTTCGCCCATTGTCTTATTCTTCTTGACATTCAGAGCATTGCTATTCCAACACTTCTGACATCCGTGCCAATGACACCCGTAAAACTCATAAGCGGTTTTGTTTTTCTCATCCCAGCCAATTGGAAAGTCTGACAATTGCATCGTAAGAAAACTTAGGCTGTCTTTGAAGCGATACTTCTTAAGTGTCATCATCATAATCTTACCACCTTCATAGATTACGAATGGAGTTTGCCCATTATCAACCAACCACTTAAGAATAAACTGATAATCATAACCGCGGGCATTGTGTGTGATAAATGTAAATCCGCTGTGCTTAGGGTCAAAAACCCACTTACAGAAATCTTGAATGTTCTTGTGAATTACTGGCGGTTCCTTCGCATCGTAATACTGGCTTTCAGCATGATTAAGAATGTGTTCGCCTGTGTCCTGTGTCGCTTCAAAGTCAAAGAATATGTATTGCTCTGACGGCGGTAAGATTTCTTTTTGG
The DNA here is from genome assembly GCA_019918135.1 of Paulinella micropora. Taxonomy (NCBI): domain Eukaryota; phylum Cercozoa; class Imbricatea; order Euglyphida; family Paulinellidae; genus Paulinella; species Paulinella micropora. The sequence continues at coordinate 171,929 of WBZZ01004884.1, forward strand.
ACTATTTCACATTGGTGTTCAAGCGGTTTCAGTTCCTTACAATTTCGGCATTTCGCATATCAGCATTTGTGCTCATACGCTTTTGCAAGCGTAGCTTTGCAATCCTTTTTTCTGTAATTCAGGCAGCACAATTTACATTTCGCTTTGATATCGCAGTTCGTTGTCATGTGATTATTAAAGCATTCAGTGTTTGGAAACTTTCTATTACACTGCTCACATTCTTTCCACAGGCTCTTGTCATTTATTCCCTTACAGCCCTTGGTTTCACAGATACTACATTTGGCTTCACAGGCGTGTCTTTCCTTATACCCTCTTAGACATAACTCACAGAAATTCTTTTTTCCTAGCATAGACTTCATGTTAGTTATGGCATCGTAATGTCCTTCAGTCTTTAGAATGTAAAGGTTAGTCAGCCTTTCGCCGTTCGCATCAAGTAGCTCCCTTTTATAAACGATTTGGTCAGGGAATTCAACAATAACCAGATTGTATTTAGTGTGATTAGCGAATGTATTAATTTCTGGTATCCCGCACACATCCTTAATGACTTTCGCTTCATCGTGTAAAGCCTCTGTCATTTCCTGCTGTATCTTTCGTCCTCGCATAATTTGTGAGTATTTTTGATGTTTTCAATTTTTGAGTTTACTACAACGAGTGCTCGTGCCAAGCATAAGTTATCACTATTAGTAATACAGATTACTCCTTTCTTTCTGTAGATATCCAATTTGTTCAAAACCTGTAGCCTTGTCCCTCCAGTAGGTATTTTAACAGATTTCAACACAAATTTTAATTTATCAAAGTTTATTCCGTTCTCGTCCATATAAAGACTTTCGTTGCTTTGAAATATTGCAGACAATCTTTCTAAAACGTTTTCAACCGATATTTAATTAACTTTATGTAAGCCTGTTGATGCCTTTCCATAGTAATCCACAAACTCAATACCTAGGCTAACCTTATATTGTGGTGCTTGTCATTTTACAAAGTCGTTCAATACGATCTCAATAAATCTTATTACATCGCGCATCGTAAATGATCGGAAGTTGCCGTTAACCCTTAGCGCATATAGGCTTTCATTTATTCCTAGTTCGTGTTCCTTGCTGTCGTCCCTTATGATGTCGTAATTACCATACCTCAACAGGTCCCTTAGATTTTCTTTCAGTTCTTTTTTCTCTTCAATCGTAGGTAAAGGTGGCGCTATTGGTATAGCATGGTGCTCAAAATATACTGCGCTCCTTACTTAGTTCAAGTAGTTTTTGTCTGTCGGTGTATCAATTTTATACCCCCTTACCTTCGGTTTGATATATAGAACATCCAGATCCCTGACAGACTTGATTTCGTAATTTATCTTATATTCACTTAATCTATCCAACCTGTAGATCTTGCGGTTATACGTGTGTGTCTCCATATTTGATATTTGTATATTAAGGAAAATATAATTTATAAAATTAAAATATTTGTCCGCCTCAATCGGTCGTCCCCTCGTGGCATCGTGTGTGCCCTATATATAAGGCCCCTCCTTGTCTTTAAATAGAAATTCAGTGGTTCCAGCGGAGAAACCTTTTTAATTACCAATACTTACCATACCCGCTGTTCCATGTATCCGCACATATTACACCTATCGTCATTATCTTTCTTAATATGTTATTGGTGTACCAATTTGTGAGAATCATTAATTGTTTTCACCAAATAAGTACACCTAAACAATTGATTTAATTACGCAATCTGAGAAGCTTTGTAAATAGTTCTTACTTCCCTACCAAAATGTGAAACAATTTTGTTAACGTTTAGCCACGATCTCACCATAACAATCAAATCTGGATCTCTATTATTAGAAATCAGCACGATCACATTATTTCCCAACACCTTATGAGGAGATCTGAATCCCCAAACTGACACAGGAACTGAATTTGGCTTAGCATCATTAGACCACTTTGCATCACCTGCTTCCTTATCAATTACTGCGTGAACATCAGCTAGTCTTATAACTACGTCTCGGCTACCCTGATGCCTACCACCTTTTTTGGATCCTTTTTTGCTTGCCTCCCTTTGCCTCATCCAATCAGGTGGCTCAAGGTCAACATTCTTATCATCTTTTGTCAGTTCCTAATCAGACAGACAATGAAAACAAACAACAGAAGAAAAATGATTACCTCCACTTCAGGGTCAGGCTCCCCGCGTGGTTCGTCTTCTGGTGCGTTGTTAGCAATCTGCACACACACACACAAACATCAAGGGTTTTGTTCTTTTTTCTTCTCACACTTTGGCCTTCGCAGAAAACCAAGAAATGAAGACGACACCTAAGAAAAATCATATGGTTTAGAGTGTTCCAGAAAAAAAATGGAGGGAGATATGTGTCCGCCTGTCTAGTTTTTCCATTTTACTTATTCTGTCAACCACCGCACACGGGAAAGGTGAGATAAAATACACACTGATTGGTGTTTGTATTTCTGTATTGGGATAACTTTTCCTTTTCCAGTCTCGCAATAATGAGTGAGGACGGAAGTATCAGCGATGATAACAACGATGGTGAATATTTTGAAAGAGAAGAACACAATAAATGGATTGAAAAATTACAAGATAGGGGAAGATCAACTTTAATAAGACACAAAGCAAATAATGATGTCAAATATGATAATATAATAAGTAAATTAGAACTAAATGAATGAGAAAGAATACAATTAGAGAAAGAAAAGAAAGATTGTATGAATAAGGCGAGTGCTATTGAAGAGTTGCTTAATAAATGTAATGATAATGTAGAGCGAAAGGAAAAAATTGAACAAATGAAAAAGGAAAAAAAGAGAGAATAAGAACGGAAGAAAAAACAATTAAGATTGTTTGAACATTGGGTAAGTGCTAAAAATCAACGAATGGGAATAGATGACTAGATAAGAGCACGAAAGATGATTGATAGTGGAAAAACTTCATCAGAAATAATTCAGTGGTTATAAACACTAACTCCTTTTGCACATAGGAGTATAAACTAGTGTGTATTTAATTATATCCAAAAACAAAAAAATAGGCGAAAGCACTCCCTGCTTGCAAATAAATTTTATCTATAGCTACCATACTTGTTGTATGTGTGGTAGGTGGAGAATACTGGAGAAGACTTCAAAAAGGTAATTTAATAATAATTATTTATAGATAGCTATTTTAATTTATTTTGCCTGTCTGTATTAGTTATAAACAGGTAGCATTAAAAATAAATAACTGCTCTTATAGTTGTTTGTGTGCTTCAACTGCACTGAAAAAGTGTCCGGAAGTAGCCCCCTATACTACTACTAATAATAATGATATTAATAATAATAATAATAATAATAATAATAATAATAATAATAAAAATAGTGCTTCTCTGTCAATGGCTGATGCATTTCTGCACATGCGCCTCCATCGTCTCACCCGTGAGGGGAGTACGAAGAATTGACGATAGGCTCTAATGACACCCCCGCAAGGGCAGTTCCAACACTTCCAGACGGACCGGTACGTTCAATGAAAATACTGGTCCAGACGGACCGGTATGTTCAATGAAAATACTGGTGGCACCGACGGGAATCGAACTGGCGACAGGGCCCAGATGGTAGAACTTGACCACTGGGCTATCACGGTGTCCAATAATAATAATAATAATAATAATAATAATAATAATAATAATAATAATAATAATAATAATAATAATAATAATAATAATAATAATAATAATAATAATAATAATAATAATAATAATAATAATAATAATAATAATAATAATAATAATAATAATAATAATAATAATAATAATAATAATAATAATAATAATAATAATAATAATAATAATAATAATAATAATAATAATAATCATAATAATCATAATAATAATAATAATAATAATAATAATAATAATAATAATAATAATAATAATAATAATAATAATAATAATAATAATAATAATAATAATAATAATAATAATAGTGCTTCTCTGTCAATGGCTGATGCATTTCTGCACATGCGCCTCCATCGTCTCACCCGTGAGGGGAGTACGAAGAATTGACGATAAGCTCTAATGACACCCCCGCAAGGGCAGTTCCAACACTTCCAGACGGGCCGGTATGTTCAATGAAAATACTGGTCCAGAAATAGACCGGTATGTTCAATGAAAATACTGGTGGCACCGACGGGAATCGAACTGGCGACAGGGCCCAGATGGTAGAACTTGACCACTGGGCTATCACGGTGTCCATAATAATAATAATAATAATAATAATAATAATAATAATAATAATAATAATAATAATAATAATAATAATAATAATAATAATAATAATAATAATAATAATAATAATAATCTCTAGCTGCCTCAACTATATCGTTGTGCTTGGGTCACACAGCTGGTGCCATGCGATAATGTTCAGCAAAGTATTTCTTTCCTAGGCAGGATGAGTACTTAGCTTTTCCAGCAACCTGTTTGTTGATTCGTCTTCCTCAAACTTCTCACTTCTTAGATTCTCTAGCCACTCTTTCTTCAATAGGTACCTGGTTAGCCAGGCATCTACGTCTTCGTTTTTCCTTGGCATTCTCTCTCTAATTTCTTTTCTTCTAGATACATCGCTGCTGCGGAAATTTGTTTGTATTTTCTCTTAACAATGCTGCTTTCTCAAACTGATCTTTTGCATTCCGGCTTCTGAAATATGCGACGACTTTGTAGTTAGAGAATGCAGTAGTTATTAGTAACTGAAATAATTTACATCGCTACAAATTCTTCTGTTCCCTTTTGTACGCTCTCTTAGTCACACTGTGTAAGCTTTTCGCTGCTCTCGTCTATGATCGTCTCGCTCGTCTCTTAGTTTTTTCTTCCCAAGCTACCTTCTGCTCAGCATTCCGTTTCGCCCACTCTTTCTGCTTCTCAAGCTTCGCTGCATATGCGTTACGGAATGTAAACAACACTCTCAGCGCTCGCGGCGGTCGCGGCATATTCGCGACATATATCAGGTAACGAGAGGAAGAAAGAATATATATATATATATATATATATATATATGTATATATATATATAGAGAGAGAGAGAGAGAGACAGAGAGAAAGAGAGAAAGAGATAGGCACCGGGTCCAGACTGATATGCAGTCGAGGTCCGCTTCACCCACTGGGATTTCGTTGGTCAAGGAGGCTACGTCTAGTATCTTGGTTTCCTGCCAGTCATCTAGAAGACCAGCGCTGAATGATATTGCCTCCCGTTCATCATCTAATAATATATGTGTAAACTCTGTATGTAGTAGTAGGTATGTTCGTATCTATGTACATATATTGTCTATGTGACTGCCTATGTATGTAATGTAAATGATACGGTTCTTACCTTCTTCCTCAGACTCTTGCTCTTCATTTCTTGACTTCTTTCCAGATGGCTGCTGGACCTCTTGTTCGTTTCCCTTCGACCTAGATTGATGCAATATTATGTGCATGGCAGTGTAATACTATGTATGTGTGCATGTGTGCATGCTTATATGTACATGCACTTGACATCTTCTTCTTTCTTGCCTTTTTCTCAGTCGTGATGTCGGGCGTTTCTGCAGAACAAGACAAAGAAGACGAAGAAGACGAAGAAGACGAAGAAGACGAAGAAGACGAAGAAGAAGACGAAGAAGAAGACGAAGAAGAAGACGAAGAAGACGAAGAAGACGAAGAAGACGAAGAAGACGAAGAAGACGAAGAAGAAGACGAAGAAGAAGAAGAAGAAGAAGAAGAAGAAGAAGAAGAAGAAGAAGAAGAAGAAGAAGAAGTAGAAGAAGAAGAAGAAGACGATGACAGAAGACGAAGAAGACGAAGTCTTCGAATACGAAGTCTTAGGAGAGGGAGTCTTAGAAGACCTCTTCTTCTTTTTTTGCATTTTTGTCGGTCGTGTTGGCGAGCGTTTTTGCAGATTCAAGAAGACGAAGAAGACGAAGAAGAAGAAGAAGAAGAAGAAGAAGAAGAAGAAGAAGAAGAAGAAGAAGAAGAAGAAGAAGACTGTTTCTTAGGAGACTGAGTCTTGGAAGACTGTTTCTTAGGTGACGGTTTCTTAAGAGACTTTTTTTGAATCCTGATAGATAGATAGATAGATAGATAGATAGATAGATAGATAGATAGATAGATAGATAGATAGAGAGCGAGAAAGAGAAAGAGAGAGAAAAAGAAAGGAAGAGAGAGAAAGAAAGAAAAAGAGAGAACAAGAAAGAGAGTGAAAGAGAGAGAAAGAGAGAGAAAGAAAGAGAGAGAGAGAGAGAGAGAGAGAGAGAGAGAGAGAAAGAAAGAGAGAGAGAGGGAGAGAGAGAGAGAGAGAGAGATGGAGGAGAAGCGACCAGTGCAAAACTGAGGATACTCAAAAGTTGTATTTCTTTTTCGCTGAGGTTCAGGGTGAGCATTAGTACCAGAATGATGATCTCATTAAAGACTCTACAGTCTAATCAAGAACTGATATATTTTAATAACATGAACTGCTACACCGGATTCCATCGATCTCTACTTGTATCGGCATATCGCAAGGTTAGGGCGCACTCAACCCAACTTCGGATATAGTCGTCAGACTTGATCACCTGACACTATATTAAATGATACCGATTTATACAAGGGTATGTCTTCAAAAAACGTAAATGTATTTATGGAAACCGACGACCGGTTATTACATATATATGGAAAATGGCGACATTACATTATTACTCAACCATAAAACATTATACTTGGACATGCTGCACAAATATCTTATCGACAGAAGAAAGAGGAAGATTTTAATATAGATACTGAATGTGCTAGAGTATATATACGATTGGTACCAGGGCAAGTATCATTGTTGTTTTATAACGGCTAATTCGTGGGTTGATGTATCTTCATACATAACTCTAAACGAATCTTAGTCAGAAAAGAAATCAGTTCAAAGCGTATTATGTCGGAAACGAAGTTCCGCCATAAAAAACTGGGAGGGGGTACTGTGGACATCACCCCCCGAATTGTCCGGTAAAAAACTTATTTATAGATTTCGTCTGGCCGGACACGTCTGAAATGCCAATTGGATCATGGTCTTTTGGTGGCTTTTTGTCTTTGCGTCACTGAGCTAATATAACGAGACATCATTCTCTTTTTTGAGGACTGTGTTTGGTTATATTATCTACTTACTCTTCCATTGAGCTATCGTTGGGGATAGTACATCTTCTTCTTCTTCTTCCTTCCTTCCTCTTCCTTCTTCCTCATTCTTCCTTCCTCTTCCTTCCTTCCTTCCTTCTTGCTTCTTCTTCTTTTTTTTTAGGGGGGGGGCATCGGTTGTGGAACGGGAAGGCTGCTAATGTAATCGTATATCATCAACCTCTTATGAATTGCAATCTACGCATTATCAGAGAGCTCTCAGGTGATCAGAGCTCATGCATGACATATTAAATTCTGTTATTTATGTTTTTGAAATTTTAATTGTTTTAATATAAATTTTAAATATTATTTTTATTTTTGATTTAATTTTTTCCTTAATGAAAAAAATTCTCTGGAAAAATCTCTCACAGTTGTGTGTTCCTAAGTTTCTATGTAATAACAATCAAAATAAGGAACACATTAGTTTCTTCATGCAAGGATGATCATTTGTATTTTATCTTTCAAATATCAAGGTACTAATGATAATAAAAGTTTCATAAAATATTGAAAATAATAAATTTTGAAAATATATTTTTCAGATTCTAGTGGGATGATGTATATTGGAACAATGTATATAATAATAATAATAATAACAATAATAACAATAATAATAATAATAATAATAATAATAATAATAATAATAATAATAATGATAATAATAAAAATAGTGCTTCTCTGTCAATGGCTGATGCAAATCTGCACATGCGCCTCCATCGTCTCACCCGTGAGGGGAGTACGAAGAATTGACGATAGGCTCTAATGACACCCCCGCAAGGGCAGTTCCAACACTTCCAGACGGGCCGGTATGTTCAATGAAAATACTGGTGGCACCGACGGGAATCGAACTGGCGACAGGGCCCAGATGGTAGAACTTGACCACTGGGCTATCACGGTGTCCATAATAATAATAATAATAATAATAGTAATAATAATAATAATAATAATAATAATAATAATAATAATAATAATAATAATGATAATAATAGTAATAATAATGATGATGATGATGATGATCATGATTATGATGATGACGATGATGACGACGATGACGATGATGATGATGATAATAATAATAATAATAATAATAATAATAATAATAATCATAATAATAATAATAATTAATAATAATAATAATAATGGTGATAATAACAACAACAATAATAATAATGATAATGATAATAATAATGATAATAATAATAATAATGATAATAATAATGATAATAATAATAATAATAATAATAATAATAATAATAATAATAATAATAGTGCTTCTCTGTCAATGGCTGATGCATTTCTGCACATGCGCCTCCATCGTCTCACCCGTGAGGGGAGTACGAAGAATTGACGATAAGCTCTAATGACACCCCCGCAAGGGCAGTTCCAACACTTCCAGACGAATAATAATAATAATAATAATAATAATAATAATAATAATAATAATAATAGTAATAATGATGATGATGATGATGATGATCATAATAATAATAATAATAATAATAATAATAATAATAATAATAATAATAATAATAATAATAATAATCATAATAATAATAATGATAATAGTAATAATAGTAATAATAATAATAATAATAATAATAGTAAAAATAATGATGATAATAATAATAATAATAGTAGTAGTAGTAGTAGTAGTAGTAGTAGTAATGATAATAATAATAATAATAATAATAATAATAATAATAATAATAATAATAGTAAAAGTAGTAGTAGCAGTAGTAGTAGTGATAGTAGTAGTAGTAGTAGTAGTAATAATAATAATAATAATCATAATAAAAATAATAACAATAATAATAATAATAATAATAATAATAATAATAGTAATAGTAATAGTAATAGTAATAGTAATAATAATAATAATAATAATAATAATAATAATAATAATAATCATAGTAGTAGTAGTAGTAGTAGTAGTAGTAGCAGTAGTAGTAGATTAGTAGTAGTAGTAGTAGCAGTAGTAGTAGTAGTAGTAGTAGTAGTAGTAGTAGTAGTACTAGTAGTACTAGTAGTACTAGTCCTAGTAGTAGTAGTAGTAGTAGTAGTAGTAGTAGTAGTAGTAGTTGTAAGAATAGTAGTAGAAGTAGTAGTAGTAGTAGTAGTAGTAGTAATAATAATAATAATAATAATAATAATAATAATAATAATAATAATAATACTATATCTGAGGCGTACTGATGCAGCTAATGGCATATCCTCAACGGACATAAGCCTCCAATACCCTTGTTCGAGGTCCTCCACCCCCCCGTGTCAGTCTCTCGCCTGATGATCGGGGCCACCGATGGAGCTCCTGAGGGCAAGACTGCACTAAGCCGAGGTTATTCCGCAGTCCCAGCAACCTCTTGCAAGACGTCACCGAATGTGCAAGTGCATACACCAAGCGCGGTTGCTAGAGCTGCCTCGAAACCCCACCCATAACAATCTGGTGTCTGCTGGGTCCTGGGCTATCAACCAGCATATGCGGAGTTTAAGATCTTTTACGCGCGCAACGACCCTCCTCCCCAGCATCTACCACCAAAGGGTTATGAGTTGGCGTCACAGTTTAACGCCTTGAGGCCATTGGGCTGTAATATAATAATAATAATAATAATAATAATAATAATAATAATATTATTATTATTATTATTATTATTATTATTATTATTATCAATATTATTACTATTACTATTATTATTATTATTATTATTATTATTATTATTATTATTATTATTGTTACTACTACTACTACTACTACTACTACTACTACTACGGCTACTACTTCTATTATTTCTTATTATTATTTATTCATTTAATAAAATTGTGGATATTCTTTTTCTTCTAACAGATTTGCTGATTTCTTTTCTTATTTTCTCTTCGTCATTTATAATATTTTCTAAATTTTACAAATAAGAAGCTTTTTTTGTTTTCTGACATATATCGTGCACTTAAAAACTCTGAGATAAACTGCTAGTTTCGTTGATACAGATGATGCATTTTTATGCATTTACATGAGATACTATGCAGTGGACGTATTATACAAAAGTAAAACATAGATAGATAGATGATAGATAGATAGATAGATAGATAGATAGATAGATAGGTAGATAGGTAGGTAGGTAGGTCTGCTTTTAGTTATTTCTGAAAAAATTTCCTTATTAGGTTGTGTGTTATGCTTCTGTGTTGAAAATATATAGCTCTATCATATTAATATCTTATTGGAAATAACAGCACTAGTATCCGCTGAAATTTTTTTGCAATAACAAACTGTACTCATATAAGATGTTATTTCATTTGTGGAGTTAAAACTTAGTGGAAAAAAATGCTAGGTAAGCTGTTATTTACTTAAAAAAATTCTCTTTCTACTGGAGTTTTCCCCAAAACTGTGTAGATTTGTACATTGTGCTAGCGTTTCAAAATAGTTTGTTGATATCAATTTTGTTTGAATATTCAAACCAAACATGA
>WBZZ01004884.1:210000-215000 GCA_019918135.1 Paulinella micropora
TTCTTACTAGATCTCTTACTGTGAAATCAGAACGCACTTTTTCATCAAGTCCCGTCTACCACATTTATTGTGATATCTCCTGTGTCAATATATTGTTTCCGTTCATGTTACTCGTCGTTTCTTGTGTGCTAGGCTTTCCGCTTGTCCAAAAGGACGAGTACGGAGGTCACAAGGCGACGGGAAATCCTCAGATTGAGTTCTATGGAGGAAGCGCCTTTCCCTTCCTATAGTCGGTTTTACTCGATTTCTCGCTATTCTTCAAGTGTTGGAGTATCATCTAGCTTAGGTAAAGACCAATCTTCGCACTATTCTTCCTCCCAGCTCGAATCGCTGACAGACACGGCTGACGTGTGCGGGAGGCTTGACACCACTCCCAAGAGGCGAATACAGCTGGTCTCACTACTTGTCTTAATCTTCCTATTCTTGTTTCATAAACTTCGGGGCAGTGCGTCAAGCTCTCCAAAACAAGTATCTCTCTGCCAAACAGCGTGCGTATCAGCCTTCTCTCAAACCAAGCAGAACGCACCGAGTTTCGATCATTTTCGCAATGGACAGTTGGCTCATGGTGGAGGGCCTGCTGTTGCTGGTGGAGACCTTACGCTATGTGTTCGCCTTCGCGGTGGTGCAGTTGCTAGCCTTTTGCCTGATTGGCCACTTCTTCCTTCTCCTGCTCGTCTTCTTCTCCCTCCTGTTCCTGCGCCCACTGGCGCCCATCCTCATTCTGCTGCCTTAAGCACGCTCTGGACAGACTCATGTCTTTCCTCCGTCGCCCTGCCGCCACTGCTCAGGCTAGGTGTGTGCTATGCCCAACACAGAATGTGGCGGCGCGGGTGTTGGATGTGGTTGCCTTGGCCTTATGTGCACGCGGCAGCGACCAGCGCACCCCTGATCACCACCCCAGCAACGAGACAGGTATTAGGCGGTCTGTTGGGTCGCTTCTTCGCTGTGGACGGCGACGCGGACCGATCTCTGAATAGCTCCCAACACGGCACGGAGGGAGGAGCAGCAGAGAGCATACAGCGCCCTCCAGGTGCTGCACAGGAGACCGCGGCGCCCGAGGCGGCCCAGACACACGCGACAGCAGGCGGCGGTGCAATCAGCAGTCTGAACAGCCTGGCTGCTGCTCACAGGACAGACCTAGCACAGCAAGCACAGCGCAAGGAAGTGCTGGGCGCCGACGGGCAGGCAGGCAATACGAGCAGCCCAGCACACAGACAAGGCGACAAGGAGAAGGAGAAGGAGGAAGAGGGGCGGGGCGCGCGGCCAGGGAAAGAGGAGATTGGGGCTTTGCAGCAAGGCGAAGGGCAGGGCGACGATGAGGAAGGGAACGGAACAGACACGACGGGGAAGAAGGTCAAAAAGAAGAAAGGCAGGAGGAGGCACAAGAGGGAAGAAGAAGAGTTGGAGGAGGCAGGAAGCCAGGTGGAGGCAGAGGAGAGAAGAGGCGAGCAGAAGCAAGAAACAGAGATAGAGTCACCAGTTGACCAAGGGCGTAGCGAGGCTGGTGTACATGCCATGGGAAAGCAGCGTGAGGAGGAAAGTGGCATGGGCGGAGGGAAAGCAGAAGACGAGCAGACAGCGGCGCACGAGATGGTGGAGAGGGAAAACAGGAAGGACGGGGAAGAGAGGGGAGAGATGGAAGAGGCGCGGGGGAGGAGGAAGAGGAAAAGGAAGAAGGAAAAAGAGGGAACAGAGGCGGAAGAGACGGAGGAGAAGGACAGGGGAAAGACAGCGCGGGAGCAGGCAGGGAAAGAGGGGATGGAGGAGAGGGGAGACAGGAAGAGAGGGGAAGAAAAGGGAGAGGTGGCACAGCTTGTGGAGAGGGAAGAAAGAGAAGCGGCCAGCGAGAGGGCAGCAAGGAAGAAGGAAAACATAACAGAGGAGCAAGAAGCAGCAAACGAAGGAAAGGAGAGTGTAGCAGACAAAGGAGAGAGGAGCGACGAGAAAGAAGGAGGGGTGGACATGAAAAAGCGGAAGAAGAAGAAGAAGAAGAAGAAGAAGGAGAAGGAAGGCATGGCGGACAAGGCAGAAGGGGAGAAGGAGAAGGAAGGTGAAGGTGAAGGTGTGACACAAAAAGCAGAGATGAGTCAAGGGAAGGAAGGCATGGAGAAGGAAGAAGAGCAAATCAAGGAAAAAGAAACCGTCAAGGAGCGGAACAAAGAGCAAGAAGGTGCGGCAGACAAGGAAGGGAGGAACGAAGGGAAGGAGGACAATACGGGCAGAGCAGGGCGGGGCGAAAAGATCGAAGACGCAGCCAAGACATTAGAGCAGAGCAGAGATAACGCAGGCACTGTGGACAGAGAGCAGCAGAGAAGAGGACATGATGACCCGACAAGACACAGAGGAAAAGGGAACAAAGAGAAGGAAGGCATGGCTGCGACACAAGAGAGGAGTGGAGAGAAGGCAGAGCCGGCACACAAAACAGATCGGAATGTAAAGGAAAAGGCAGAAGTGCGGAATGAAAAGGAGGACAGGTCGACGGGGAAGCAGGCGCGCCGCACAGAGAAACAAGAGCAGAGCAAACAGGACGGTGAAGTTGCACAGGACAAGCTGAAGCTGGAGCGACACAGAGAGAAACACGGCGCAGCAGACGACGAGCGGAACAAAGACAAGGCAGGCGTGGCAGAAAAAGAAGAGAGCGACAAGACCAACAAGGCACGTGAGGCAGACCAGCAAGGAGAGGACCAGGAGCAAGCAGGCGGGACACACAGAGCAAACCGAGGCCGAGAGAAGGAGGAGGCAGAAGGGAGGAAGCAGGACGAGGAAGAGGAAGAAATGAACACGCAGGCAAAGCCAGGAAGGAAGTTTTGGAAGGGAGAAGAAGAGGGCCAGCGCAAGGCAGGCAAGAGGAAGAGGGACAAGAAGAAAAAACAGGAGGGGCAGGAAGAGGAGGAGCAGGAGCAGGAGGAGGAAGGTGGGGAAGAAGTGCAAGTAGCTGCGGCGACCATGAGGAAGAAGAAACATGGGAAGCAGGAGGAGCAGCAGCAGGAGGATGAAGGGAAGGAAGAAGTGGAAAAAGCAGGGGCGATGAAGAGGAAGAAAAAGCATGCGAAACAGCAAGAGCAGCAGAAGCAGGAGGAGCAGGAGGAGGAAAGTGAGGAAAGAGTGGAAGTAGCAGGGGCGGCGAAGAGGAAGAAGAAGCATGCAAAGCAGGATGAGCAGCAGCAGGAGGAAGAGGAAGGGGAGGAAGAAGTGGGCGGGGCGGCGAAGAAGAAGAGGAAGAAGCAGAGGCAGCAGACGGAAGACGACAAGCAGGACCAAGCGGCGGTTGGGACAAAAACAGCGGAGGAGGGAAAGCAGGAGAGAGACAAGGAGAAGGAGGCGAGCACACAGAAGCAGGGAGGGAAGCCGGTGTGCCCAGACGAAGCGCAGCCCTTACCCGGCCTGTACTGCGGGATGGGACCTCACCGCGTCAACTGCCCGCCATCCGCTGGCTGCGTCATCAACACTGTAGAGGTCGCAGCAAGTGAGAATCACTGTGCTCTTTCACACACACGCTAGCACAAGTGTACAGATTTCTTAGAATTGTAAATTTTCGCCAAAATTTTACGGGTATTTCGCTCTGACGCAAGTGTATTCATGCATGTATTTATTTACAGAATTTTGCGGTGTGTTGTCCTATGGATGGCTTTGCCTCCATCACGCTGCCGCCCACCGCGCCCCAGCCTGTTGACGCGCGTGTGGTACACATATATTACTTACTTACTTACTTACTTACTTACTTACTTACTTACTTACTTACTACTTACTTACTTACTTACTTACTTACTTACTTGCTTACTTGCTTACTTACTTACTTACTTACTTACTTACTTACTTACTTACTTACTGACTCATTTACTCACTTACTTACTCGCTGCCGCCCACGGCGCCCCGCCTGATGCACGCGTGGTACATACATACATATGCACGCGTGGTACATACATACATACATACATACACACATACATACATACATACATACATACATACATACATACATACATGCATACATACATACATACATACACACACACATACATATTAAAACAGTGATTGCGTCAACAACTTACTTACATGCATGCACAGGAGTTGCCCCGCGACGAGAGTGAAGAGGAAGAAGAAAAGCATGCAGTCGGCCGGTCTGGTGCGCCTTCGCGTGGGGAGGATGGGCCTTCGCGTGGGGAGGACGGGCCTTCGCGTGGGGAGAATGGGCGCGCCGAGACCAGGCCGGTGTCCAGACCGCGCCCAGCGGTAACGCAAGACACAGGATAACATCAGAAAACAGTACAGTACAGAGCATTACATGGCATTACATAAGATCGCCTTCACGTGGGCAGGATAGGCACGCCGAGACCAGGCCGGCGAACAGACCACGACCAGCGGTTACATGCATGCATGCATGCATACATACATACATACATACATACATACATACAATACATACATGCATAAATACATACATACATACATAACATACACATACATACATACACATACATACATACACATACATACATGCATACATTTTTTTCGTCTCTCTAATATTCTACATACCACTAAAACACTCTTTTACACCATCTCTCCCCCCCCCCCCCCCCCCCCCCCCCCCCCCCCCCCACTTTTGTACCTTTCACCTCTTTTTCACGCACCTTTCCAACGCAGACACAGGATAACATGAGAAAACAATACATTACAGAGCATTACATGACATTACACAACATAGCAGAAAACAGAACGTAACATAGCGCAGACACAAGATGACATGACAAAACATTACATTACAGAGC
The DNA here is from genome assembly GCA_019918135.1 of Paulinella micropora. Lineage (NCBI taxonomy): Eukaryota > Cercozoa > Imbricatea > Euglyphida > Paulinellidae > Paulinella > Paulinella micropora. Next base: position 214,770 of record WBZZ01004884.1, read on the forward strand.
AACATGTGATTACATAACACAGTACAAAACACAACGTAACGTAACATAACATAACATAACATAACATAACATAACATAACATAACATAACATAACATAACATGACATGACATAACATAACATAACATAACATAACACAACACAACATAGCATAACATAACATAACATAACATAACATAACATGCCATCACATCACATCACATCACATCACATGACATAACATGGCATAACA
>WBZZ01004884.1:225000-228281 GCA_019918135.1 Paulinella micropora
GCTCACCCCTTTGCGTAAGATTAGGTAAGTACTAGTGTTAGTTCAAGTGAAAGGGCAAGTGTTGACCGGGATCAAGGATAGAGTAGGGTATGTGTATGGTCTCCAGTGCTTGTGAGCTGTGCTGTAACACCCACGGTATACTACATCGTTTTTACGCCATTAGGGCTTTACTGGAATTTACTCTTGGAAGTAATTCTTGTTATTAAATGTATTTTACGATGAATTCTTATTACATTTCCGGTTCTGATTAATTTATCCGGTTTTAATGTTGTATTAGGGACACTCCGGTTTGACCGGTGTTTTCCGTTTGGCTTGTTGTTTGGGTTCATACCTGGCTTCCCTTTCTACTTTAGAAGTGGAGGTTAGTTCTGAACCAGTTGTGTTCAACGTAATTATTAAATTCCTTTTTATTATTGAGCTCGTAAGGGTAAGACCTCCGGTCACAATACATTTGGAGTCCCTATGCCTTTTTCGAACTCATAAATTTTGGAATTTGGAACGACACACTCTCTGGGGACAATCAGTCACTGTTGTTGACTGTGTCTTGGTGAGAGTGTCAAGTAGCTTTTCAACTATCAGTACGCTGTACTGGTCGTGTGAGATAGTGCTTGCAGTCGTCTCGGGCAAGGAAAACTACAGGTGGTAAGGGGGGTTTTTGAGAAACAGGGAAGAACCCTGATCTCCAAACTTGGACCTTGACACCTAGGAGGTCAACATGTCAGCGATACTGGGTTTGGTGCTGACTTTGACCCATGGTATGTTTGTTTCGTTTAGCCTGGTGCTCTCTCATGGTTAGTTGAGTGAGAAGCACAGGTGGTTGAACTGGTCTGCTGTGGAAGATGTCTGCAGCTGGTGCAGGGAAGGACCCATTATGCGCCTAGCAGGCAGTGTCAGAGCGGCCAGCAATCATTATGGGAAAGAAGCATGCATTGTGTCTCTCTGTGGGAGGATGTGAGCTGGCGTGCTGTCTCTCTTTTCTCTCCTGTTGTGAGTGGAAGGGAGAGCATAGCTCTTTTATTTATTTTTTTATCTGGGATGAGAGGGTGCATGTCTTTCTTCTCTATGCATTGGATTGCATTGGATTGCATTGGATATGCATTGGATTGCATTGGATTGCATCGGTATGCATTGGATTGCATCTGGATTGCATATGGATTGCATTGGATTGCTTATGGGCATTGGATTGCATCTGGATTGCATCGGATTGCATCTGGATTGCATTGGATTGCATCTGGATTGCATTGGAATGCAATTGATTGCATTGGATTGCATTGGATTGCATTGGAATGCATGGGATTGCATTGGATTGCATCTGGATTGCATTGGATTGCATTGGATTGCATTGGAATGCAATGAATTGCATTGGATTGCATTGGAATGCATTGGAATGCATGGGATTGCATGGGATTGCATTGGATTGCATTGGAATGCATTTGATTGCATGCAATTGCATGCAATTGCATGGGATTGCATGGGATTGCATTGGAATGCAATGGATTGCATTGGATTGCATCTGGATTGCATGGGATTGCATGGGATTGCATTGGAATGCATTGGAATGCATTGGATTGCATTGGATTGCATGGGATTGCATGGGATTGCATGGGATTGCATTGGATTGCATTGGATTGCATGGGATTGCATTGGATTGTATGGGATTGCATGGGATTGCATGGGATTGCATTGGATTGCATGGGATTGCATTGGAATGCATGGGAATGCATTGGAAATGTGTTAATACATGGTTTGGTCACACTGAGGAGACTGACCGAGTGTTTATTAATACATAAGTTTTGATTAAAGTTTTTTTCTCTTATCTTTTCTTTCAGCAACCGGTTGGCTGATATTCGACGGTACGCTTTGAAGGCGGAAGTGACGGATGTCACTATGGGACTTAGTGATGGGATGTCACTATGGATTTCGAAGTGATTACCGTACTGAATTGAATGGTTTTGAAGCCGGCTGGAAGGACTGTCACTGAAATCTATACGGTGTGGGACGCACTGTATAAATATGGAGTGACATGACGGTAAAGCCATTCGGACATCTATGGCTGCGTGTCAGATTTCACTCACTTGGGCAGCTATGACATAGCTGAAGGAGCCGTGGGAAGGAAAGGGCTATAAAGACGGAAATCATCGACGGTTTCGATAAGCAAATATGTCATTCATCATATGTTATGGCATATTGGAGGTCACGGACTTTTTAGCCTCTGAGGGAGGTATTAAAAGCGGGCTGTCGAACCGGACGAGCGGAGTGTATGATGCTACACTTTCATCATAGAATATTATCCGCAGATGAAGGACTCTGTAATGCCCCCAACGATAGCTCGAAAAAAAGTCGGTAATACAACCAAACACAGTCCTCAAGAATGAGAATGATGTCTCGTTGTATTAGCTCAGTGAAGCCAAAAAGGAAAACGGCAACAGACCAGGAATAAAATGGCATCAGGTCCAATCCGGACAAATAATACTGAAAAACAAGCTGGTGCACCTGTCACCAGGAAAAGGTACTTTTTACCGGCTATCCGGAGGTGATGCCTACAGTACCCCCTCCCGATTTTATGACGGAAATAGCATTTTCGTCATACACCTTCTGATTTCTTTCTGCAAATAGTATGCGCTATGGAGTCATGCCACACAGCGCATCGACCCACGGATAGACGCTAAAAGACGATAAATATATCCTCATACGGCACGTCAAAGCGGATTCTCCAGCCTTTCTTGTAAATTTTGAACTCCTTCCCCTCAATTTCTTTTTTTTTTTTCGGCAGTATGTCAAGAACAAACGTACTATTAATAAAAAATACAAGCAACGTGGTGCTGTATTCCCCCCTTGATCTCCTTCTTCTTCTTATTATTCAAGTATTATTATTATTATTATTATTATTATTATTATTATTATTATTATTATTATTATTATTATTATTATATTATTATTATTATTATTATTATTATTATTATTATTATTATTATTATTATTATTATTATTATTATTATTATTATTATTATTATTATTATTATTATTATTATTATTATTATTATTATTATTATTATTATTATTATTATGGACACCGTGATAGCCCAGTGGTCAAGTTCTACCATCTGGGCCCTGTCGCCAGTTCGATTCCCGTCGGTGCCACCAGTATTTTCATTGAACATACCGCTCCGTCTGGACCAGTATTTTCATTGAACATACCGGTCCGTCTGGAAGTGTTGGAACTGACCTTGCGGGGGTGTCATTAGAGCCTATCGTCAATTCTTCGTACTCCCCTCACTGGT
>WBZZ01004885.1:0-65000 GCA_019918135.1 Paulinella micropora
TGGTTTTTTGAGACATGCCCACAAAAGAGTGCACGCATAAATCCATACATCCAGCCCTGCGCTGTGTGCACTGTAAAAAAATTACGCACCCGGATCGAAACACACGCCAATGGACGCGGCTTGGCCACAAATTATGGAGGTCCACAGCCAGTGGGGACATATACGACAACATTATATTGTACGTGTATGAACCATACGAAACGGTTCCGGAGCCCTGGACAACAATGAATAAGCTTCAGAAAATTGTTTGTCAAAAGATGGTGGAACTCTTAATTCCAATCGAAGCACGTGCTCGTTACAGATCGACCGACAACACAAGGATCGTCGCTGTACTGCAGAGGCTTCCCCCGCTCAGCAGTGGCCTCCTGCACACAGGAATCGACGTGATTGAACATGCCGAGACGAAGGCGAGCGTCCTTGCAGGGTTATTCAGTATTAACCCTGACAAGATGCTTACCATCGACGCGACGGCCGCCGTGTTGGCTGAGAAGTTTATACTGTTGGCTCTGAAGGGAGCTCAAGAGTGGTTTTGTCTGTTTTCCAATGTTGTACCGGATCGAACCTTGGTGGAGTATGAACCGCCGCTAGCTGCGGGGAAAAGCAATGACGTTGGTAAGTTTCATGTTTGGTACTATGGATTTGTGTCCGATAGCCCCATGATTGGATTTTGGCCACGCCTGAAAAAACTTATGGCCAAGGGATGGACACGCTTTTACGATCCGGAGAAAGCGGTCACGCAAGACGACACCCAGAACGAGGGGCTTTGGCGGCAGGCGCTGGAACTTTCAAACCTGGTGTCTCTGTACATGAACTGTGCTGCTAGATTCCATATGTACGGACGCGGGTGGGGCTTTGTGCGTGCGTTTCTACAGCATCAACAGCAGAAACTGCAGGTTTATTGTCGTCAACTGTGGTGCACCGACTATAAGCATCTGCTGCAAGCTATTGGTACCTGTGCTAGCCTTTGGTTTAGCTTAGTGCGGTCCCATACAGGTCCGCTGCAGGCTTTCCTCCAGTGGCAAGAGGTCGGGGGTGGATGCCCCTTCCAGTCTGCATCTGCCACGAAACAGACGGCGGGACTGCTAGGAGCATCATTTACGAACCCATGGGGAAGTCAGAATGCAGTAAAGAAGTTTCTGTGCCATTTGCTGTTAGGCGCAAAACTAGCCAATATGCTCAACGGACTTACCGAGCGCCAGGCGAAGATGTGGCAGCCGACTGTGATGACACCATTGTCGTTTAACCGCCAGCAGGCAGTAACGTTTCGGCTCCTACTCACAGACCTGCATACCCCCCAGAAGCTTGCCGCCGAGAAAAGAAAAGAGAGGACGTGTACTTGCAAGGATAGCCAGCAAGTTCTGACCGCGGCCCGAGCTTCCCAACTCATGTGGGCTAGTAAGGACGAAAAGGGCATTCTGGTGTTGCTTGCGGAGGTTTGCAATGAACGGGTGATTGTTGGAGCCATTGCAGTTGGCTGTAGTGGTTCTGACCCGGTTGAGCGGAAGCGGCGTCCCAGAGAATGGACCGACTTTAAACTGTCGGACCAGTGCTTGGAAGAGGCGCGTGAGCTACAGACAGCAGTGACTGCCGGAAAACTACCTTCCGAGCGCCTAACAAACAGTGTCAGAGCGGCCTCAGCAGCAGTCGAGTCAAGATTTCTGCAGCACGTGTACGCCAGGACCTTGTTGGGCCAAAGCGAGATCACGCCCTCCCCTGTTTCTTGTTACTACAAGCACAGCCAAGCAGATCTGGAATTACAGCGGGGGGCGGTATGGGCGCCTGCTTAGCAATCGCGGCTGACCGGCTCGTTTAAGGTCGAGGAACCGAATTTGGTTCTTGACTTATATGTTGCTGACAGTTTAACAACGGAGGATGCTATCAGAAGCTTACTAACCAAGGTCGGCGCACTTTCCACGCTGCAGGTCATTCTAGTTAATTATGTGCCCGGACGCCTCCCGGCGTGAAGTGCGCTGCTAGAAGGGGATGGCCGCGATTGGCGCGTGCCCATTTGCGCGCTTCAAACAGAGAGAGGGGCCTCTTTAGATTGACTAGATCTACAAAATCTCCAAGGTAGACGGGCTCGGTTGTCATAATTTCTACGTTCCTGTGCCAACGCGCCAGCTCCCCTAATTTACGCCGCAGACTTAGCTCGGAGGTACTACTAGTGCGGCGTTTGTCTGCGCTGGCGGCCACGAGCATGGCCATATCTTGCTTTGCCTTGCCAGCTTTTCTGGGAGGGTTGAAAAGGGAAAGGGAGAGGGGAGGCCCGCCCCTCCTTTTCCTTGCCCCAAATGGCGCTAGTAGAGAGGGGGTGTGCCCCTCCCCTCCTTGCCTTCTGCTTGTATTTTTCCATTGTTATGGTTTACAAAAGTTTCAAAAAACTGGATGAGATCTAGAGAAAAGGCACGAGGGAAGGCAGCCCGTGCTCTACGCTCTCCTCCATGGCGCGGGTGTTAGGGGGGAGAAGAGAGAGAGAGGCATTGTCTTCTCTGCCATGGGTGAACCCTTATGCTTGCCACATTTGTCGCAAGGCTTAGGCCGCCAAAACCTAGACATAACTGTCTTTATTTTGGCAAATATTTAGTTTATATATATTTGTGTGTATTTTTGTCTGTTGCAAGGATAAGGTAGAGGGAGAGAAGAGCGAGGGGGCGGGGGCGGTAAGAAAGCATCCCCCCCCCCCCCTGAAGTGAAGTGTGGCCCGTCCCACCCCATTCAAATTATTTCCGCCAAAAAAAATGTATTCATGATCTCAGGGTTCGCTCAATTTAGAAAAGCTGCTGTAGCCGGGGCCGGCAAAGCGAAGCAAGCGCGCGGTAGTGATTTTCTTAAATTTAGGCCCCCAATGTTGATGTTGGGTTGCACACGGCGTCCTCCAGCCGTTGCCAGGCCGAGCCGAGCAGCGCCTCCCAGGCCGAATCGTGGTAGTCTCGTGCCAGAACGGAGGCCACGCCCTCTTCAAGCTCGACGCATAAGCCAGCCAGGTTTTCTGGGCCTGTCCTCCGTTCTAAAACAAAGCCGTGCAAAACGGCACGGTCTTCTTCATCTTCATCGACCCGGCGCAGGAGTAGCAGCGCCTGCGCCAGCTTGGCCTTGGCTGCGATGCTGTCGAAGCCACGAACACGGTTTCGAGCAGAGGTTCTCATTTGTCCCAGCAAAAGTCCGGCGTAGTGCAGCATTGCGAGGCGCTGCGGTTCGCGGTCGAACCACGGCCGCGCGTAAGGCCACACGTGCAGCGGAGTCTCGTATTCGCTTGGGTTCTGTTCAAACCAGCGCCAAGGTGTCTGAACATTACAAAAGTCTACTGTATCTGGCACGCAGTAGCCAAGCAGAAAAAACCAGGCTTCGGCAGATAAACGGGGGAGAGCGTCGCGTCGCCTGCCAAACCAGGTTCGTAGATAGTGGGCCAGCTCGCAGGCGTCGCTTTTGTCCAGGCAAACCTTGTAGTCCTTCAAGGAGTAGGCGATCTCTCCGCGTGGCGACTTGAACACGCGCAGAAGATCGTACCTGCCTTGCAGGCCCGACCTTGGCGTTCGGGCGATGAGTGCCTCTACCGTCAGGCGAGGGCTGGGCTTCTCGTTGTGGCTCAGCACAAAGAAGCGGGCCAGCCGAAGCGGGACAGCCAGCAAGCATAGCCCGCGCCAAACTACGTCCTGTAATTCGAGCATGCCGTGCAAGTCGTGCCAGTAATATCGGAAATATTCCTTCAAGTCGACGGAACTAAAGGTGAGGTCGGCGACGCGTGCAGATGTGAGTGTCTGAAACAGGCGCTGGTACGCGCAAATTCAGGCCCTGAGGCGTGCGCTTTCTTGCTCGGCCCTGGGACCGTGCGGATCCAATCTGCCTTCGTAGGTAAAATATGACATGGGCCGGCCCAGCAAGAGCGTCAGCTTTGTGAGCACGGCTAACGCGGTGCAGCAGTGCCGAAAGAAGGTAAGGCCGGGGCTCCCGCTTTGGACGCGACCGCCCGCCACGCAAGGCCCCCTGTCTAGTATCGAGATAGCCACTGGACGCAGCAACCGCAACGCGGCCAAATCATCTTCACGGGGCTCGGCGCGGGTGTGTAGATTGAACAAACTCAACCGGAGGAACGCGGGCGCAGGGCCTCCTTGGGGGCACAGGAGCTGGTGCAGCCGGCCCAGGAGGCCTGGCTGCCAGAAGCAGCTGTTATCGTGCCCGAGGTACTCGTCCATGCCCTCTTCACGCGTAGACACACCGAGCTCGTAGGTTTGCAGGGCGGGCGTGCAGGCGGGGTGGAGGCCCACGAACTCGTGACCAAGGCCCTCGCAGAACTGGGCCAGCGCTTCCGGGGCCGCGGCACTATCCGTCAACACCGTCCTGAGGCGTGGCCAAACTACGCCACGCGGTCCGAAGGGCAACACAAGTGCATCTGACAGGCCCGAAAAGGGTTTTACCTTGTAGTCAATTGATATTTTGATTTCTTCAAGCGTGGGCGCTAGGGACTCAAAGGCTGCACCCCACAGCTTGGGGTTGGTGCAATTAGACAGGACGATCCGCCGGAGGGGCGGCGCTGTTCGGGGCGTCGCCCACAGCCCGGCTAGCCCTTGCTCACCAAAGTAACAACCCTGGAGGTGCAGCTCCTGCACCTGTGGCAAAAGCCCGCTCAACTTTGCCAGCGTTTGTTTTATATGAGAGTCACGTTCCCACACATGACGGCCGGATTCCTGTGAGTTCACCAGCACTTGTAATGGCGCGGCGGCGGCCTGCTGTAGCCAGGCGCCCAGCAGCTGAGCAGCGGCTTGCATCCAACACGTTATTTCTAATTTCGTTACATTTGGGTACCAAGACAGCGCCCGCTGCAACCACTGAAGTCTATTGGCAGACAGTGACAGCCCCGAGTAGTCTAAGTTGGAAATGCCTTTCTTTGTAGCTTGCGACATGTGCAGATGCTCCAACCTTAGTGATGTGTTGAGCTGCGGCAGACACTTCTCGGGCGGCAGCCCAGCCGGGGGCTGCCAAGCGGGGGGTTCCTCTTTGCTAGAAAGGGCTCGCTTCAGCCAGAGCTGTGGGCGCACATAAGCAGCTGCTCGCAGGTGCCAGTACCGGGAGGTCAGGCACAGAGCTAACCAGCCCTGCGTGCAGAGCAGGTCTGCGCCGTGGGAAAAAAAGACCTCTTCCCACGCTTCCAAGCCGCGCCGGGTCCACGCCTCTTCCGTACAGGCTCGCTTAGACGGTTGCAGCGGCTTGGCTTGGCGCGCACGCTGGGCGCAGATCATATGTACGTACTAGTGTAAGAAAAGATATTAGGACAAACAAGATAGAGAGAGAGAGGCGTGGCGTGATAAGGGGGGGGGGGGGGTTAGAAAGTGATATTTGAGACAAACTAAGAAAGCAAGGGCTAGGGGGAGGAAGAGAAGCCAGAAATTAAAAAAAGGGTTGCAGGCACACCCCCGCCCCGAGGGCGGGGGGCCTCTCTTCCACAGACCTCTCCCCTCCCCCCCCCTTCCTTTCCCCTTCTTTTCCTTTTGAACATCGCAAAAGTCTAAGGCTTCGCCACAAGCAAAAACGTATTGGATGCGCACCGAAAAAAAGTACGGAATACAAATTTAGTTAAAAAAGACTTAAACCGACGCTCGCCTTAGCAGGAGGGCACACCATTGCTATACTGAGCGCGTCGTCAACAGATTGTGCATGCATCTAGTTTCTACGACTACACAGTTGTCGCAGATCATTTTGTTCTTGTACTGCAAGCAACCTTTGGCGCCCCAGCTCTGTCATTTGCAAGTGCTCTAAGGCAAATTGAACCGCGGGCTTTAGCGTACGTGTGTCTGCCTTGGATTCTGCTAGCGCCAAGGTATGCCAACACTTAGGTTTTTCTTTTTTACAAGGTGGCCCGTTGGCCATAACGGCGATGTATAATGCAGTGCTGATGACTGTTTTGTCCGACGGCAATGTGTCGATTGTCACAGAATCGGCGTTGAGGTACATGGGAGCGTCGAATAAACGAACATCCGCCTTTTGCTGATATGGATACACTAGCACGTACGAGGGCTCCCAATGACGAAAAAAAAACCAATAATGGCTTGTAGCTACAATCCTAGAGAGTAGTTCTGCGTAATGTTCTACGACTTCGCGTAGACCATACCATGCCGTACGCGCTAGCTCTGTATATAGAATATCTGTTAGGACCTCGTAGTGGTCCGCAGGTGCCATCCAACAGAACAAGTGTGTGTCTGCTTCCCTCTGCATACGCGTTTGTGCATTAGCTTTAGCCCCAATCTCGGTAGCCGCTGCTTGAAAAATTGCGTGCACCTCAGTCGGAAAGTCATTTTTCCCTTCCAGCTTTGAGACTATTTGTGGCAGATCTTGTACACCCCTGCGAATATCAGCGGTCAGCACCTCACTGCTCGTACTTTCGCAGGAGCCTATCTGTTCCTCGTACATGAGCTGACACCACTTTGTGCAATCCGCTGCTGTCGTTTGGGTTATGGTGGTGAAACCAAAGCAGACGAGATTACTTCGATCTGTCTCCCAGAAGCCTAAGCCTTTCTCTATTACCTGATAGTGCGATTTGCCTTGCAGCACATGTTGCAGAACCTGTCGTAGGAATGCAACCAGGTCAAACATATCGATGACTTGATGCGTACCCAATAATGCCAACGACGCATTATTTAGTAATTCTCTCCATTTGGAATCAGCACAACTCTGACACTGGAATAAGTCCTTTAGCAGGAGGCAGTACTTTTCCGCTGCAAGAGATGGATTGCTCCGAAATGTATAATCATGGATTTGCTCAAACTGTAGGGGAGTCATATGCAGTGGTGGCATTTTGTGGCTCCCAGTCACTGGTAAGATTGCCTTGCTGTAGTGTGTCAGCGTTGAAATAAAGGTAGCCACCGATTTCCTGGTAAATCTTAGTCTAGTAATGCTATAGCTTCGCACAACAGATCCTTCTCCCTTTTCTGTGCGATATTGGCAGCGCGACGTAAGTGGTGGCGAAGCACTCTTAAACCTTGCGAGCGCGCCACTGAGGATAGCCAATCGTAGCCATTTGCCAGCGCTGTCAGGAATAACCCAGTACACAGCAAATCGGTCGAGTGCTGACTCCATGCAAGAGTGTACAGCAATCGCCTAGTATCAGGGCGCAGTTCCACGACTGCGTGGTTGTTACAGCCCTCATTCAGATCCGCATCGCCAATCGTAACCAGTAGCGTTTTCGACCCTTGGCCTTTGTGCACAAGAAAGTTTTGTGGCTTCAGATCTATTAGTACGGAATCAGTAGCCAAATTACCTTCCCGTATTAATTCAAAGAAAAATTTAGCATAAGTGTGGACCGCTTGTCGTGTTGTTTCCCAGGCTATGTAAGCCCTTGTTTCCACGGCGTCGTCTGGGCTTTTCGTGGAGGGTAAGAGAGCCACGTGTGTAGATCTTCCAGTGCACGTTTGGCTTTGCTATAAAATAAATATAGCTCGTGCTTTTTGTATGGCATCGCCTTCTCTTGCGCAATCAAATTTTGTAGCGTCAGGGAGACTTTGTCGTACAGTCCGTTGCAATCATTGCTCAGGTGATTTTTGCACTCCTTGGGTAAGTTACTGCCCTCCGTGCTTGCCGACAAGTTTTTAAGAAATGTCTCCAGTTTCACTCCTTCATCATACGTCACTACCTGATACTGCATTTCAGAACAGGCACCAATCCCTTGGAGGTACATTGATTGTGCCCACTCCTTTCGCGCATTAGGTGTTTCTTCGGTTTCAAAAATTTCAAAAGAAAAGCGTGCAACAAATTGATCATCTACTGCATCGATAAACACCATGTTGAATGTCCCCTGTCGTAACCATACGGCGTTCGTATCCATGTCGTCGTAGGTGCACATACATTTTGGGTGCTTTGTACACAGTTTTTGATGTATAGCCAACCTTGCCGGTAAGACGGACGACACGTATGTACGCAGCGAATCTAGCAGCGTGGTCATATTTTATAATATATATACCTAGTAGTAGTAACTGAATTCAAATCTGTTTTTATACATGAGTTGTAGGGGAGAGTCGGGAAGAGATAGAGAGGGAGGGGAAGGCGCCTCCCCCCCCCCCCCGCCCTTCCCCCTTGAATAAAGCACCCGTGTTCAAATTGTTTGCGAAAATCCCCTCGAGTACTGCCTTTTTCTGCCATATCACATGCACACTCAGAAGGGCAGGGAATGTCAGGGGGGCAAGTGCATGTGACCGCGCCGCCCGGGCCAGTGAGGGGTGGGGGTTGTAAACCCCCACCCTGATTTCTGTGGTGGCGGGATTCCGTTTTTTGCACATAGGTTTGCAAAGCGTGATATGGTCGATAAAGGCAAAAACCAGCAAGTTTTCCTCTTCACACTAGAAGCACGAATTTCTTGATCTCCCTAAGTACTGCCTTTTTCGACCATATCGCATAGCACTTAAAAAAGGCAGGGAGGGTCAGGGGGGGGTGCAGGCGACCGCGCCGCCCGGGCCACCTCTTGTCTTTTATTAAAAGAAATAGTAACTTGAAAGTCAAACGACTAAGCCTGCTCCAATGGGCCATAGTTAGGGTAAGCCCACGCGCTGCCTTTTGTTTGCCTTTGGCTGAGAACCTTGTCTGCCAGGGCTTTTTTGCAACTTGGGGTGGTCGGCCGGCAGTTTATATTCAAAGCTTCCGCCTCTCGTCATCACCGACCGCAGCATTCCCCCAAGATGTACCGCCACGCAACGAGGTAGGACGCACATCAACGCGGGGCTAGAGCTAGCCTCCTGAGCTACGGGCACATGTACGTGCACACGTGTCCACATCTCGTTCCGCCACTTTGGGTTCCCGCACCTGTACAAGACCCGAAGAAGGAGGTCGCCGACTTCTGATTCTGACAAATTAAGTGGTAGGTAGACGCCCTTTTTCTCGATCTCGGCCTTTTTGCTCTCGTCGTGTCCAATGACATACACATCCGAATTCCAGGGTGGTCTGGTTCGTGCAGGTGGTTGCATTTGAGCTAAGGTCTTCTCCAGTGCTAATTCTCTCTCCATTTCACGTATTGTGACCTCCCTCAATGTTACTGCATAATCGCTGGGAAGCGACAATTTAACGCAGCCGTATTGAGCAAAGTCAGCCAGCTTGCGGTGAAATTTATCAAGAGCCCGGCCTGGCTCTGCAAAAGAGAGCTGGCCGTTTTTTGCAGGGTACACGACTGAGGTGTAGCCCAAGAACCGGACTCTGTACGCGATTTGCAGCATAACGCGAACGGATTCGTCATCGTTCATTTGCACTGGCTTGTCCATATCTTGACTAGCGTAGTACGGAGCACCAACATAAATCCAGCAATCTTCGTAGGCAAGCAGTGTCCAATCAGCAGTCTCGTCCTTGTGGGAACGGGTTTGGCACAGGTATAGCCTTTTTGCCGACGCCTTTCCCTCGCTGCCTTGTTGTTGGGCTGCTGCTAAAAAGTTCTTCATATCGAGTAGGGCTGACCGGCTCGAGAATCGCAAATGCCGAGTTCCTTTCGTTCAACGATCCTTGTCTCTTCTTCTTTATTGCTTAGCCCTAGTGTGACCAGCTTGTTCACTTGAGCAGGCCTCTGAAAAGTTAAAAGGGGGGGGGGGGGCGGGAGGTGTGGGGAGCACCCCCCCCCCCCTCCTACACCGATCCCCCGCTAAAGCAAATGTACTCGAGGGAGAGAGACGGTAGGGGGAGAGGGAAGCAGGGAGAAAGAGGGGGAATCAAAGCTGCCAAGACGTACAGTTGCCAGTGGTGCGCCCTGCAGCACGGGCGCGACATGAACGCCAGTCGCAACATCCTCTTGAGACTGCTACAGCCCGTTGGCGTGGGCTGAAGGGGGTTCACCTCTCTAAGATTTCAATCCAATCCGAAATTAGCCAGACACATGTAATTTTAATAAAGATTTTTTGACAAAGCCGTGGCAAAGAATCCACCCAAGTAATGCCTTGTTCGACAGTATGGGCAGGCTGCGTCGCCTGGCGCCGCAAGTACGCTTGCCAGTGAGCGCGCTGTGCCTGAGAGGTCGCAAAGGTCTTTGCGCAGCACCTTTGTTTGCAGTGATAGGGTTTCTCGCCGGTGTGCTGTCGCATATGACTCTCCCAATTAACTTTTTGAGTAAACTGCCAATCATAGAATTCGCATTCGTAGTCCTTGTGCGTGTCGTGGATTTTGAGATGTAAGCGCAGGCTGCCTCTGCGCCTCAACAGCTTGCCGCACACGGGGCAGAGTACCCCGCCGCAGCAAGGCGTTGGCTCGTTGGTCGGCAGCGTCGGTTGTGCTTCAAGTGCATCGGCAGTACTATCGCCCGCCGGCGCCGCGCACCTGCGCGCCCGCCTCTCGGCGTGCCTAAGCGAATGGATTTCTAGGCTGCGCTTCCGTGCAAATCTGCGCGAACAGAGCGAACAAATGAATGGCTTGGTGTGGGTGTTCAGGTGCAAACGCAGATTGTTCTTATTTTTGACAGTGAATCCACAGAACGGACAATCAAGCCCCACTAGGGCGCTGAAAGCTCTGCGGTGCTCGGCCACGTGTCTCTTCAAGTCTCTGTACGAGCTTTGCTGTTTAGGGCAATACTGGCAGATCCAGATGGCGGTCGCGGGCATGTCGCAGGCAAGGAGAAAAAGGGAATGGCAGGGTGCTAGGGGTCAAACGAAGAGAGGCTCCAAAAGGGCTTTTTTGTCCTCCCCCCCCCCTCTTTCTGAACTTTTTTAATTGCCGCTGGGGGGGGGGGGGGGCGCCCCCTTCTCTTATGGCTAGGGAGAGAGAGGGGGGGGGGTTACCCCCCCCCCCCCTCCTGTTCCCTCCGTCCCTTTCCCGCTCTCTCTTTCTCCTTTTGTGTAAGACTTCCTTTCTTGATCCGCGCATGAGGTCCCAAATAACAGCCGTCAGGCCCGTGCTGAAGCGCCCCAGCTACAGTACCAGTTCAAGCACAATGAGAAGAGTGGGCCGGTACAAACTCAAGACGCGCAGCGCGTGGAAGCTCTGGCGGCGCGCCTGTGTCTCTTGCTACGCACAATACAAGGTCTTCCGGCGCGCGACCGAGGCTGCTTGCGAGCATCACGGCCCAACCGGGGCGGGGGAGCGCTGGGAGCCTAGCCGGGCCGAGCTGCAGTACCAGGCGCTGCTGCAGCTGCAGGCCTGGGCCGCGGGCGTTCGGCTGAGGAGCCAGAAAGCTGCTCTTAGGGCGGCGCACGCTCGTGCACAACAGAACGAGCACAAGGCCCAGGTGTACAGAGACTACTGCCAGGTTGCGAAGCACAAGTACGACGAGCTGCGGCAGGCGTGGCAGCCAGCACGCGAAGACTTCCAGCGCGAGCAGTCGTCGCGCTTGGCCATTGAGGCGTGCGCGTTAGATCTGCTGAAGCGCCAACAGGCAGGGCAAGGGTCTGTGGAGTGGCAGGGGCGGGCGAAGGCGGCCGAGGCAAAGTTAGCACAGGTCCAGCAGGAGTCGCAGCGGCTGCGGACCATTGCCGACGAAGCCGCCAGGCAGGTGCTACAGGATAAAGAGAGGATAGCGAGAGAACAGCAAGAACGCGAGAGCTGACAGAGGAGAGCTCAGGCGGCGGAAGCCACGCTAGTGAAAGTGCAGCAGCTGCAGCAGCAGGTGTTGTTGCCCTTGTGGCACCTCTCCAAGAACTTGCCTGCCCCAGCGCCACCCTGCGTGCCTCGCATTCTTGGCGCCGTTGTGAGGAAGCCCAGCGAACTAGGAAAGTGAAAAAAAGTCTTAATCTTGGCACTGAGAACTATAAAGCAACAAATTTAACCTGGTCACTTCGTGACCCTGCGCGGAGCATGGCCCTGCCTTTGGCTCTATGGGCCCTGTCTCGATCTGGATACTATGCGCCTGCGGTTTGTGCAAGAAGATAGTAAGTTTGTGCGAGCCAGACCATGGCTTCTTCGAGTCCCCTACGACATCCGCGCGGTCGCCATTCGGGACCTGCAAGCGGCGAGAGCCTCTGCCATCTCAAATCTTAACCAGGAGGGCAAGATGTTAAAAAAAAGGAAAAATATGAAAAATGGAAAAAAAACTTTTTTGGTAGCTTCTGCGCTCTCCCCCTTCTCCCTTGCCCTTCCCCTGTTCTTTGAGCCCCCCGGGCTCAGGGGGCTCAGGGGGCTCAGGGGGAAGAAAGAGAGAGGGCGGGGCGCCACCCTCCCTCCGCGACACACCCCACGCCGGCGGGCTGGCTTGTCAAGTGTCAAGTATAAGACTTTGTCGAGCTTCAATAACAAAAAATCCATACATTCTTGGCACGAATCAGCTCTGGCAGTTCAAGTACGTGGAAATGAACATCGTAGCTTAGTGTAAGTGGAAACTATGCGCTCCAGTGACGGACGCACGGCTCATGATTATAATACCAAACAACTGTATTCTGATCTGGAGCAACAGAAAACAGCATTGGCGGCGCTGGAGGGGAAGGTGCGACGAGTTTGAAGTTACGGTTAAATGCCGAAAGGCGGGCCAGGACGTGTGTGGAAGCTGTCGAAGGTTTCCAGCGAGGCTTTTGAGACCGTAGCTACCTATCAGGAGGCCTGCCTGTTAGTTCTGAAGAAGGTCTCTTGCAACGTAGAGTCAGAGGGACTGCCGCCAACGACGTGTATGTTTTTTTTTATGATTAAATGTAACAAAATTCAAGATAATTGAGTATTGTACGGCGGCGCGGGCGTAAGGCCAACCTCCTGGCTAGCGCGCGCTGGCGTCACTTGTTGACGACAGCTTCATTTTGCCGTTGGTCCTCTGTCGTGTCGTGACAGTGTTGATAACACTTGGCCAGCTCAAGCAGTGCAAAGGTGCTGTTTGATAAACTCTTTGATTGATAACTACCGCAATCTGATTTTCTACAAACTTGACAAGGCCTTTAAGACCTGGAGGTAGAAAAAGAAACGAGAAGAAGAAGAGGGAGAGGAAGATGAAGAGACGGTGAGAAAACATTGCGACGGTTGGTTGCGCGAGCGAGCGTACACCGAATAAAAAACTGTAAGCTTGTGAGTGTACGTGTGCGCTTATAAATGATACGGCCGCAAAAAACATTCCCGCCCAAAAACCCGGGAAGCACTGCCTTTTCTGGCCGTATCACGTAGTAGCGCCAAACTTTGCGCTAAACTTTTTTCGGGGTTGTACCACCCAAAAAAGTTTGGCGCAAACTCTCTCCCCCTTCGCAGGGAAGAGGAGAGAAGGGGAGCGGGGAGACAAAAGGGAGCCGAGGAAAAAAGGGGAAGACAAATTGAAAGGGAAGACACAATGAAAGGGGAGGGGGCACCTTCTCTCTTCCCCTTCCCCTCTTCCCTCCCTCTCCCCTCCTTCCCTCCCTCTACTTTTTTTTCGGCCAGCGAATTTTTCTTTTGCTCGCTCTTCTTTTTTTTGGCGCCAAATTTGTCGCCAAATTTGGCGTATGTGTGCGCTTTGCATGATATGGCCACAAAAAGGCATTCTCACCAAAATAACATGAAGTACTGCCTTTTTCGGCCGTATCACGCAGTAGCGCCAAACTTTGCACCAAATTTATTTGGGTTGTACAACCCCAAAAAAAATTGGCGCACACTCTCCCCCCCCCCCTTCGAAGGGACAAGAAGAGAGAAGGGGAGCGGGGAGGCAAAATGGAGCAGAGGAAAATAGGGGAAGACGAAATTAAGGGGAAGACGAAACGAAGGGGGAGGGGGGCGCCCTCTCTCTTCCCCTCCCCTCTTCTTCGGCCAGCGAATTTTTTTTCTCACTCTTATTTTTTGGCGCCAAATTTGTCGCTAAATCGGCAATCTCACAAAAACCGGGAAGTACCGCCTTTTTTGGCCGTATTACGCAGTAGCGCCAAACTTTGCGCCAAATTTTTTTGGCTTGCACAAACCAAAAAAATTTGGCGCACACTCTTTACCCCCCCCCCCTTCAAAAGAAAAAGAAGAGAGAAGGGGAGCGGGGGGACAAAAGAGAGCAGAGGAAAAAAGGGGAAGACGAAATGAAGGGGGGGGGGGGGGGGTTCCCTCGCTCTTCCCCTCCCCTCTTCTCTCCCGCGCCCCTCCTTCCCTCTCGCTACTTTTTTTTCTGCCAGAGGATTTTTCTTTTGCTCACTATTCTTTTTTTTGGCGCCAAATTAAGCGTATGTGTGAGCCTTGTATGATATGGTCGCAAAAGGCATTACTATTAAAAGCCAGAAAGCACTGCCCTTTTCGGCCGTATCGCATACTGCAGCCGGCGCACTGAGAATGTACAGCAAAAAAATTTAATAACAGGATTCTTGTTGGCACAGGGAGTGCTAGGGTCTGCACCACGTCTGGTGCACAACCTCTATCTCCAGATCAGGCACATAGGCCCTGCCCCAAAGGCGTCAGTTGTAGCGCAGCCTGTCTGGCCTGCGGGGAGCTCGTAGAACATCAGGGGAATGATTAGCTTGTAATACCGGTAGTATGTATAGGGCGTAGCAGAATCTAGGTCCGTAAATCTATTGCAGTACGGATCGTGTGCAATGTTTTGCTCGTTTGGCAATAAAATAAATTTCTAGCGGCTTCGGACGTAAACTGGGTCACGTAGTCGCTGGTGGTAGTGCTTGTGTAGCTAGTGGCTGTGTCGTAATCCACTGCGTAGGCTTTATGTGCGCCAGCCGTCCCCCTTCCCAACCACTAATACATTTCCTGGTGGTACACGCAAGTGCAGACCATTTTTCCGTGCAAAATGTTTTGAACACAGCCGCATTCGAACTCAATTGTCCGTCCCGCTCGCAGGCTAAACTTTTGGTATTCTAGGTCCGGCAACAAGCGCTGGCTTGGCCAGTTTCTTTTGGCTATTGTTCACGCTGAAATGCGGTCCTACAACAACAACCCACCCCAAACAACATGAGAACAAAAAAGATTGGGGAAAAGTGTAGTCACGGGCTTGCGCTGGGATAAAAGATTAGACAACGACGGCAGCAAGCACACGAGCCAAACGATTTACGTACAGCCCCTTGCTAGGTTCGAGGGGGTGGGGCGCCCCTCCCCCTTCCAACCACAATGCGCGGTCGTGCACACACTCCTGCCGCCCTCTCTCCGCAGGTGTGCCAGGGGGAAAAGGGGGGGGGGGGGGCGCCCGGCATTGGGGGGGGGGGGGGGGCTTAGTCGAGGCGTTTTATATATTTTTTTGGTAGCTTCTGCGCCCTCTCCCTCCCCCCTTGCTCTTCCCCTGTTCTTCGAGCCCCCCGGGCTCAGGGTCCCTTTCTTAGTTCTCAGCTCCAAGATTAAAAGCTTTTCCAGGGATTTTCTTAAAATCTTTTTTTGTACATTCCTCTTTCCTGCCCAAAGGAGCAAGAGAGAGGGAAAAGAAGACTTAGCCGCACGACCTTGCCGCAAATCTTAGCCCTAGCTTAGGAGCGAGCGTCTCAGACGCGGTCCCAGGCGGCCAGAACCTCCTTTAAATACCAAGAGCAGCCAGGGATGGCTGATCTTACATGAAAACTGTAGATCGTTTCTGTTTTGGCTGATAATAACCAACAAGGCCCGCGCCAACGACAACAGAATCAGGCCCGGGCCCCGCCCGTCCGCCGCAGGTACGCTTTCCTGTGAGCGCTTTGTGCCTGACGGGTTGCGAAAGCCCTTTCGCAGCATCCTTGTTCGCAGCGATAGGGCCTCACGCCGGTGTGTTGCGTCAGATGGCTTTCCCAATTGACTTTCTGAGTAAATTTCCGATGGCAGAAGGCACACTCGTAGTCTTTGTGCGGGTCGTGGATTTTGAGATGCAAGCGCAGGCTGCCCCTGTGTCTCAAGAATTTGCCGCACACGGGGCAGATCACACCACAGCCGCAGGGCGCCGGCATCACCGGCGGCGGCTGTGCTTCGGCCGTACTTTGGCACCCCGGCGCCGCGCACCTGGGCTTCCACCCTTGGGCGTGCCTAAGCAAATGATTTTGTAGGCCGCTCTTCCGTGCAAATCTGCGCGAGCAGATCGAACAAATGAACGGCTTGGTGTGAGTGTTCAGGTGCGAACGCAGATTGTTCTTATTGGTGACTATGAATCCACACAAATGGCATTCGAGCCCCGCTATGCCACTGAACTCTTTGCGATGCCGAGCCATGTGTCTCTTAAAGTCTAGGTAAGACTTGTGCTGGGGGGGGGGGGGCCGGCGCTGGGAGGGCCTGTCAGAAAAAGTAAGGGAGGAAGTTTTGTTTGTGTTGGGCCCGTTTGTGGTCGAGTACCACGGCAGCCATTTCGGCCGGTAGGAACCTCAAAGCCACGTGGTCTACCGTCGAAACAAGCGCTGCGCCAGGACAAGACCAGCGAGGTGCAGTTCAAGGTCAGGCACCAGGGCCCGATGGACCCGCTGACGCACCAGGGCACCAAGTCCGCCCGCGTCGACGGCGCGTCCAAGTTCGATTCCATGCCGAAACGCTGCGGTGCAATCGGGGTCTACCGCTCTGCTGGAGCCTTTCTCTCTTCTTTTTTTTGCACAAAACTTGTCGCCAAAATTGCGTGTGTGTGCGCCCGGAATGATATGGCCGAAAAAGGCAGTATTGCCAGAAAAGCCCGGAGACGCAACCTTTTTCGGCCATATCACATGTACAGACCGCCAAGCCGCGCATACTTTGCGCCATCCAGAAAGTACCAAAAAGAAATGTACTCGTTCAGCCGGAGTCTCGACAAGGGGAAAAGGGGGTGGGGCACCCCCCTTCCCTCTCGCACTCCTAGTTTTCGGTGCCAAGTGTAAGACTCTCGAGTTTTTATTTAAAAAATCGCACTTTCCTGGCGCCTCCCTGCCTCTTCCCCCTCCCTTCTCCTAGTTGTCAGTGTCAAGTGTAAGGCTTTGCCGAGCTTTAATTCAGCTTATTTTACAAATTCTTGGCGCGCCCCTACCCTAGTGATATAGCTGAAAAAAGGCAGTTCTACCAAAAAATCTGAAAGCGCTGCCTTTCCGGTCGTATCATAGTCGTGCAAAACTTAGCGCCAAATGAACGGGCCGCTCCGGTCTCTTTCCTCGGGGTTTTGGCGGTCGTTTTCCCGCGGAAAAAAAACGCGCGCCAAAATCTTTTGTTGTTGCGCAAATGACAAGTCCTGCGCACTCCCTCCCCCTTCAGAGGGAGGAGGGAGCGGGAAGATAAGGGGGAGGGGGAGAGAAGGGGGAGGGGAAGAAAAAGGGGAGCGGGGGAAAAAAGGTGGAAGGGAAAAGAACGGGGGCGCCCCTCTCTCTCTCCCCCCCCCTCCCTCTCTCTTCCCCTTTAAACAAACGAAAGGGAGGAGGGAGGAGGGGAGGGTTTTCCTCCCTCTTCCCTCTCCCCTCCCTCTTCCATCTTCCCTCTTTCTTCCCTCTCCCCTCTTCCCTTCGTTCCCCCTCCCCTTTTTTCGAGCAGGAAGATTTTTCTCTCTTTTTTGCACAAAACTTGTCGCCAAATTTGCGTATGTGTGCGCCTGGAATGATATGGCAAAAAAGGCAGTATTGCCAGAAAAGCCTGGGAACGCTGCCTTTTTCGTCCATATCACATACACAGACCGCTAAGCCGCCTTCGCTAAAAGCGCCATGAAGGAAGTTCATTCTTAGCGCGCCCCTGCCCCTTCCCTTTTTTTTGGTTCCAGTGTAAGACCGTCGAGCTTTAATGCAGCGTAAATTGCACTTTCTCGGCGCCCCCCCCCCTCTTAGTTCTTACTGCCAAGATTAAAGTTTTGTCAGGGATTTCCAATGCCAAGTGTAACGCTTTGTCGAGCTTTAATTAAATTCAGCGTAATTTACGTTTTCTTGGCGCGCCCCCCTCTCCTGCCTCGTCCCCTTCCCTCTTCGTTCTCAGTGCCAAGTGTAACACCTTGTCGAGTTTTAATTCAGCGTAAATTTTGCACATTCTTTGGCGCCTCTGCCCCTCCTCCTGATAGTCGTGCAAAGCTTGGCGCTAAATGAACGGGCCGCTCCGGTCTCTTTTCTCAAGTAACCTATGTTTTCCCGCGGAAAAAACGCGCGCCAATTCTTTTTTTGTTGCGCAAATGACGTCTTGCGCACTCTCTCCCCTTTCGGAAGGAAGAGGGAGTGGAAAGATAAAGGGGAGGGGGGAGAGAAGGGGAGGAGGGGGGGAAAGGGGGGGGGCGCCCCCCCCCCCCCCTGTGAGCTCCCCAAGAAAAAGTTTATTTATTTTTGCTCTTTCTCTAAAGCCACAAATTTAACCTGGTACGTGGGGCAAGGCCACTCGAGCCCCCCTCCCCTTTTTCTCTCTCTCTTAGTTCTCAGTGCCAAAACTAAAACTTGGTCAAGATTTTTTTTACATTCTTAGCGCGCCCCTGCCCTGAGAAGCACCATTCATACTTATTATTATTATTCATATTTATTATTATTATGAGGGGCACCAATACATGGTTGGGTGCCACTGCCACACGGCTGGGTTGGGGCCGTTGGCAGCTTGTTGTGGGGGGTTACATAATCAGTGCTCCACTGATTCATGAGACAGGACCTTTTACTGAGAGAAGCTCTCTCACCACGCTCACTGCTCTTGGCTCGGGGTGGCCTCTGGTATCAATCGGGGTGACTGCGCACTCAACTGCCACAGTAGCGACTGCCTGGACGCGGGGCTCCTGACTTACCCTCTCTCCCAGAACCCCTCGTGCTCACTTTGCGGATGTCATGGGGATGCTCTGGCGGAGGGTCGGGACGTGTTGGGTGCATGTGACCGGGCCTGTCACTTAGTGTTCGCAGGAGGGGGCGAACTCTGTGTGTTCTGCGTCAAAGCTGTTAAAGTTTTCTCCTGCACTTTTATGAGCTGGGCGGTGTCACTGTGTGTGTTTTGTGTTGACTAGATTACTGACATGGTCTTTACGTCGGCTACTTTCGGAGCTATCTGGAATGTTGCAGCTTTGTTGTTGTCATCGATACTCGGTGTCTATGCGGCTGCAGCGTTTCACTCCTATAGAAATCCTGTCCCCTACAGTGTCTTTTCGCGATACCCCCCGGATTTCTGACGACGACGAGAATATTAACCCAGTGTCGGAATTGTGTCTAAGTTTTAAATAAAAAAAAATTCCTGCACTTTTTGACGCACTAACCACAGCATTTCCTTGAGATGCACGGCCACGCGACGATGTTGAAAGCTTTGCGGTGCTCGGCCACGTGTCTCTTCAAGTCTCTGTACGAGCTTTGCTGTTTAGGGCAGTATTGGCAGATCCAGATGGCGGCGGGCGCGGGCATGTCGCAAGGCAAGGTTCGGTGTTCACAAGAAATGAAGAGAATATTGCGATTGGAGTTTATGTCAAGTCGCGTCCGTGCACAGCGCGCCGGGCCCGCACACCAGCTCCACGCCGTCCGCACACTCATTGACGTCCGACAAGCCAGAGGGGCTCTGGCTCGGAGAGGCGGTCGCGCTCCCCGACACAATCGCCGACGCGGTCGGAGTCTTCGAGCTTGAGGCCGTCAAGGACGCCGACGGCGTCCGCGTGACGGAGGCGGTTAGCGACGCCGAAGCGCTCACCGTCGAGGTCGGCGCCGCGGACGGCACCCACACGGCGCACTCGGCACTTGCGCGCTGGCTCAGGCTATTCAGCCGCCAACTTGACAGATCGGCCCGCAGCGCGGACTGCGCGAACACCGCCGTCGCCTCCGACACGTCAAAGGCGGCGTCCCCGAGCCCGGCGAAGCTGTGCTCGAAGCTCGTCACGTGCGACGTGTCGACGGCCGACAGCGGAGGCAACGACTGTAGCTGCCTTTTGCCGTAGAAGTGGTAGCCGCTGCTTGTGTCCAGCCGCAGCCCGCCCCACTGCGAGATCGCGAGCAGCGCGGCCTCCTCGTCCGCCTGCTGCGCGCGCCACGCCGGCGTCATGGCCCAGCCCGGCACCACGCCTTCCACTGCTGTCGAGCCCGCGGCCGGCAGCGTCCACACCGCGCCGGCGGCGCCGACGGACAGCTCGAGCAACAGGTCCGTCGGTTCCGGCGCGCGCCAGGCGCAGTCGGCGTTGGCCAAGAACACCACCGTCAACGCTAGTAAGCCGGCGTTCATCGTCGTTTAGCTAGTAGGGAGAAACAAGGTGATATTGCGAGGGGCTGACGTTGCGGCACTGGTCCAGACTTTCCCTTTTTTTGTGGGTTTTAAAGATTGAAGAAAAAAAAGGCTAGTCCCGTTTTTTCAGATACAGCAAGCAAAACAAAACCAAAAAAAACTTGAGAGGGAGAGGGTGTGTAGTTGGGGGGGGGGGGGCCGCGCGCACGGCTGCGGGACAAAAAAGAAACGGTTCCCAAAAAAACAACCCGACAACCAGACAAAAAGAGAAACACACGCGTCCGCAACTGCAACAAGACGAGGACGTCAAGGGGCTGCTACGCGCACGCGCTGACCTGCTGGTGAAGAGATTGCAAGGCTGCCCGGGCGCCGGCGGACATGCCAGGGCCGCGCAGGAGCTCTTGGAAGAAATGATGCTGTGCTTGGAAGGGGCGCTGCTCGTCTCGGCCGAGTGCCAAGAGGCACTGGACGAGGTGAGGGAGGCCACGTGGATTCGCTTCGAGCGGTGCGCGGAATTCTTGCAATGACCTCCTGCGCGCGGGCACCGGCTGGCTTTGCTGGCGCGAACGCAGGCAACTGGCGCGGAAGGGCCGCGCTAAATCTTGACCAAAAACGCCGGGAGTGAATTGTCCACATTCGTGTGCCACGCGTGCTACCTTTTTTGTTGTACTCATCACCATCACCCCCCCCCCCCTCCCTTTCTTTTCGGTATGTGGATTCAAAAAAAGGTTCGTCTAGTCAACCACAGAAAAAAAAACCAAGTCTGGTTAAGCTTTCAAAGTTACACGATTGGTTGGTCCTTGCTTTCTTTTTAATCGTCTAGATAAAAGAGGGGGCACAGTTGTGCCAAAAAAAAGGTTCCTTGGCTTATTTGCTTACGTTGGCCTTAGCCTCGCGGACCTGCCTCCGGGCTTCCTTGATTAGTTCCCTAAGTTCCTTAGCGTGACTTTCGGCCTCCTTGAGCTGCCTGGAATTGAGGGCCAAGATCTCTTGCAAATCTTGGATGTTTCTTTGGGTGGGTCCCAGGCGCTGCCCTATGTCGGCCTTGGTTTTGGTCCAGGGAGCGCCACGATTGGCTTGCAGGATGATGTCGTGCAGCACGGCGGCCAGTTGCTCGTGGCCCATGGTCTCTTGGTTACGCTCAGCTTTCAATTTGTCTATGGCCTAGTCCAGTGCGTCCATTTCTTGGAAGCCCCAGGAGTCCGTGCCAACCGTCTGCTGCGCCTCTGTGGAAACTCTCCCATCGATCGCAACCATTCCCGCTGCACAAAAAACAAAAAAAACGAGAGAGAAAAAGAGAGAGAGAGAGAAGAT
Source organism: Paulinella micropora (assembly GCA_019918135.1). Lineage (NCBI taxonomy): Eukaryota > Cercozoa > Imbricatea > Euglyphida > Paulinellidae > Paulinella > Paulinella micropora. Next base: position 21,196 of record WBZZ01004885.1, read on the forward strand.
AAGGGGGAGGGGGAGAGAACGGGGGCGCCCCTCTCTCTTCCCCCCCCCCCCTTCCCTCTCTCTCTTCCCCTCTTCCCTTCGTTCCCCTCCCCTTTTTTTCGAGCAGGAAGATTTTTCTCTTTCTTCTTTTTTTTGCACAAAACTTGTCGCCGAATTTGCGTATGTGTGCGCCTGGAATGATATGGCCGAAAAAAGGCAGTATTGCCAGAAAAGCCTGAGAACGCTGTCTTTTTCGGCCATATCATATGCACAGACCGTCAAGCCGCAATATTTTGCACCATCAAGAAAGTACCAAAAAATCCGCTAGAAAGACAAAGAAAGATGGACCACCCCACTGCCGCCACCCTTGTCACAAGCCCCTCCCCCAGTGTGCCACGCCACGCCGCGACCTTTTGCGCGTCCCATCACCGGCCCCGCGGCGTGAAAGACTGCTTGCAGCACTTAGTACATACGCTGCCAAGCACGCCGGTCGAGAGCAAGGACAGGGTGTTGTCTGAACCGGATATGTTGTCTGAACTGGATAATTTGTCTGTGCTGGACGCGATGATGCTGCAAGAAAACCAATCATCCGAGCTTACGCCGAAAACAGGTTGTGTACACACAGTAGAAGACAGAAAACAGCAGGCAGAGCAGCTGTCTGACGAAGAGCCAGACGTGTACATAAAAGAAGAGAAGCCTCCTCTTAAAATCGAATAAAAGGCGTGCACAGCGCAACGCTTTAGCGGTTTCACACAAAAATACTTTCGACAGCGGCTTAAAGAGTCAGGTGTCTTCCTCGCCTACCATAAGGACCATGTAAAGGACGAAGGCCAGTGGCACGTCTTCAAAAAATTAGCAAGCCAAGAGTTCCCGTTGGACGCGGAGTTCCTGTTGGACGCGGCAGTACAGGCACATTTGCACGCCATCACGAAAGGGTTGGTGCCGGGGGTAGAACGCGTGTGGGCCGTCCGGGGCGGCCTCGAAGTCGCCTATTGGTTCTGCATGCCGTACGCCGGCAAGCAGCCAAGCGACCACGCCACATTTCAGCTTGCGGCGACCGACAGCCTTTGGAATGATTGGCTCAGGGTCGTAAAGGTTTTCTTGAGTGCGTTAGCGGAGGCCAAAAGGCAGCATCAACTTTTGGCACCCAGATTCAGGTTCTGCCAAGAGCATCGAGTTAGCTGAATCCCGTTTATTTCGAAAATGCTTTTTGGTAGAAAGCAAGCCGGGCTTTTTGACACTGGCAGAAATAACTCACGATTTTTCTGTGCTAAAACCGAAGGGTAAGCCAGAGGCGTGGCTGCGCTATCTAAGCCTCGAGTTCTTGCAGCTGGTCCTGGCTACCAACTTCTGCCAGCTAGACCAGGCACCGAATTCTGGCAGCCGACTTTCTTGTAGGCTGCCGCTGCTGCTGCCGCACAGGTCCAAAGCGGAGGAGAAAAAAAACCGTAGCTATTAAAATTCTAACTGCTGACCAGTATCAACGCTCAGCAGGCCCGGCCTTGCAGCCAAGAACCGCCTTTGGTGTTATTGCCTGACATGCCTCGATACGTAGCGTTTGCAAGTTAGACGGCAGGTAGGCAAGCTGGCTGTCAGGTGTTTGGCAACCCTGTGCGACAGGGGCTGGGGCCCTACGTCTATCATCCATGAACAGCCTTCGAGGCTGAGCGACCTGAGTTCGGGCAGGTCGGCAAGAGAGGCTTCCTCGTCGCTGCGCGCTTCTACAAAGCCATGAACCGGCAGGGCTTTCAGCTGTTGGATCTGACAGAGAGCATTGCGCCCCCGGAAATCCGGCGCGGGCTGCACCTTTGCAGGCTCGACGTGACCATAACCCCAACAGATGATAGCAAGCGGGCCACGTCGTCGTCCAAGCAAGCTATTGTTTTCTTTTGGCACGTCAGCGAGACAGGCGAGATGAGCCAAGTTACAATGGGAGCTGCCACCGGAAGGCTAAAATACGACAGCAACAATGTCCAGAAAGTGGCAAGGGGCTTGCACAGAAAAGTGTCGGTCAAGCCTCTGCCTGCCGGTCTCTGGAGGGGCAAGGGTCTGTGGAGTGGCAGGGGGGCAAGCACTCCCCTGCTCCCTCCCCTTTTTTCGTCTCGCCCCACGCGCTGCCTTTTTTTTTTGCTTTTGGCTGAGAGCCTTGTCTGCCAGGGGTTTTTGGCAACTCGGGGTGGTTGGCCGGCAGTTTATATTCAAAGCTTTTGCCTCTCGTCGTGTCCGTGAATGACAAAGACATCGAAATTCCAAGGTGGTCTAGTTTGCTTAGGTGGCTGCAGCATAACGCGAACGGATTCGTCATCGTTCATTTGCACTGGCCTGTCCATATCCCGGCCACCGTGTGCAAGGTCAGAAAAATATGAAAAGAGGGAGGGGGGCGCTAAGAATGTAAAAGAATTAATAAAACGAAATACTTGAAAAAGTTTTAATCTTCGGCACTGCAGTGCCGAAGATTAAAACTTTGTCAAGTATTTCTTTTGATTAATTTTGTTTACATTCTTAGCGCCTCTTCCTATACACGTTCTCAGTGCCAAGATTGAAATCTTGTCAGTAAATTTTGTTATTAAATTTTTTTGTACAATTTTAGCGCGCCCCTGCCCTCCCTCTCCCGCTCCCGCTCCCGATTCTCAGACAGTGGACTAAGACAATTCGTGCTTCCTCCTTCCCTGACTCTTCCCTCTGCACGCGCAAACAAGGGACGAGGGGGAGAGGGGGATAGCAGGGGACAGGGGGAAAAGAGGGGCGAGAGGGGAGACGGGGGGAAGCACATCCCGCCCCCTTCTTCCTCCCTTCCTTTTCCTCCCTCCCCCTTTCTTCCTCCCCCCGTCTGTTCCCTTTGTTGTCGGGCCAAAGTTTCTTTCCTTTTTGCATATTTTTCTGACCTTGCGCACGGTGGCCGAGCCATGGCACGGACAGGACGCCGTCGGGGGTAGTGGGGCTTTTGTCCTACTAGCACATTGACCACCGCCCATCCATCCGCCGCAGGGTCGTGCTGGAGCACGGTGCGCAAGATCTGCGGAAACAGGAAAAATATGACAAGTGGAAAAGAAAATTCTTTTTTTGGAACGCGTTTGTATGCGCAAACAAGGGACGAGGGGAGGGGGGGGGGGGGGATAGCAGGGGACAAGGGGGGAAGAGCATTTCCCATCGCCGGGGTCGACCACAAAGGACAGCAGGTCCGCGCCAAACTTAGCTCCATCCAATTTGGTTCCCTGCCCTCCCTTTTGCTTTTTCGCCGCCCTCCTCTTCTCCTTGAGCCCGGGGGGCTCAGGGAACTCGGGCAAAAGAAAAGGGGGGGGGGGCGTCCCCCCCCGCACACCCTCCTATATCCAAAGAGCCTTTTTGTCTCCCTCCCTGAGCCCAGGGGGCTCAAGAAACAGGGGAATGGAGGAGGGGAAGGGCGCAGAAGCTACAAAAAAAAAATACATGAAACGCCTCCACTAAGCCCCCCCCCTTCCCCCCCCCCCCCCCCCGCTCCCCGTTATCAGATGGGAGGCAAGGAGAGCTCGTACTTTCTCTCTCCCTCTCCTAGTTCCTCAGTGTCAAGTTTAATACTTTGTCGAGTTTTAATTTAAAAAAAAATTTTGCACTTTCCTGGCGCAGTGGAGGCTCACCGTCTGCCACGAATCGGACACAGGCTCGGACATCGGCTCAGAGCAGGGCTTGTTGCTCTCTCTCTCTCTCTCCTAGTTCTCAGTGCCAAGTGTAAGACTTTGTCGAGTTTCAATTCAAAAAACCTTTTTTTTTTTGCAAATTCTTGGAGCCCCCTGCCTCTTCCCTCTTCCTCCCATACTTCTAAGTGTCAAGTGTAAGACGTTGTCGAGCTTTAATTCAGCGTATTTTACAAATTCTTGGTACGCCCCTCCCCCTTCCCACTCCCGCTCCCGATTCTCAGACGGGGGGGGATAGACAAAGACAATTCGTGCTTCTTTCATGGCACGGACAGGGCGCCGTCGGGGATAGTGAGCAGCGACCGCCTGCCCATCCATCCGCCGCAGGGTCGTGCCGGAGAGCGGTGCGCAAGATGTAAAAAAAATAGGAAGAATATGAAAAGTGGAAAAGAAATTGGAATGCGTTTGCGAGCAAACAAGGGATGAGGGGCAACAGAGGGACGGGGAGCGGGAGAGCATGGAGAGCAGGGGGAGAGGTAGCAGGGGACAAGGGGAACAGAGGGGCGGGGGGGCGGGGAGAGAAAGCACTCCCTTCCCCCTTCTTGCCCCCCTTCCTCTCCCTCCCTCCCCTCCCCCTTTCTCCCCCCCCCCCCCCGTCTGTTTCTTTGGTTGTCGGGCAAAAAAAATCCTTTTTTCTCTTTTCATATTTTTCATACTTTTTTTGACCTTGCGCACGGTGGCCGAGCCATGCCACTGACAGGGCGCCGTCAGGGGTCGTGAGGCACTTGTCCACCTGGCACAGCGACCACCGGCCCATCCATCCGCCGCAGAGTCGTGCTAGCACGGTGCGCAAGATGTAAAAAAAATAGGAAAAAATGAAAAGTGGAAAAAAAATTTGGAATGCGTTTGCACACGCAAACAAGAAACGAGGGGAGGGGGGGTAGCAGGGGGCAAGGGGAACAGAGGGACGGGGGGGGGGGGGGGGGAGAGCACTTCCCTCCCTCTTCTTGGCCCCCCCCCTTTGTCTCCCTCCGTTCCCTCCTCCTTTCTTCACCCCCCCCCCCGGTCTGTTTCTTTGGTTGTCGAGCAATTTTTTTTCTTTTCATATTTTTCATATTTTTATTACCTTGCACACGGTGGCCGCGCAATTGCACTGACAGGACGCCGTCTGGGTAGGCGGGGGGGGGGGGGGGAGTAAAAGACAGAATGTGCTTGCACCTCCCCTTTCCTCTTCTCTCCTAGTTCTCAGTGCCAAAGATTAAAGCTTTGTCGAAACTTTGTCGAAAATTTTATTTATTTTTTCTGTACATTCTTAGCGCGCCCCTGCCCTCTCCCTGAACGCCTCCACTAAGCCCCCCCCCCCCCCCCCCCTCTGCCCCCTTCTCCCTTGTCGAGATTTTTTTACTTACTTTTTTTTGTACTTTCTTGGCTTCCCTCTGTCCACCTTCTCCCCTTACCCCTTCCTCTCTTAGTTCTCGGTTCCAAGATTAAAACTCTGTCAAGGATTTCTTTCTTCTTTTACAATCTTAGCGCGCCCCCGCCCTTCCCCCTTACCACTCCCACTCCTAATTCTCAGACGGGGGCTTAACAAAATTCGTGCTCTCCCCTCCCTCCCTCTCCTAGTTCTCAGTGCCAAATGTACGACCTCCCCTCGCCTCTACTCCACCTTCCCCCCCCCCCCCCCCCCGTTCTTCGCGCCCAACGTCGCAGGAGGGGGCGCCCCCTTTGGCACCCCCCCCCCCCCTGTATCCAAAAATCTTTTCTGTCAACCTCCCCTCTCCCCTCCCCTGAGCCCAGGAGGGCTCAAAGAGCAAGGGAAAGGGGAGGGGAAGGGCACAGAAGCTAAGAAAAAGTAAATACATGAAACGCCTCCACTAAAGCCCCCCTCCCCGCCCATGCCGGGCGCCCCTCCGCCCTCTTTTCCCTTCTCCTTTGTCAAGACTTTTAAATTACATTTCTTTTTAGTACTTTCCTGGGCTCCCCCTGCTCCCAAACCCCTCCCCGCCCCCTGTTCTCAGACAAAGAAAACTGAGACAGTTCGTGCTTCCCTCTCCTAGTTCTCATTTCGAAGTGTAAGACCGTCGAGCTTTAATAAAAAAAAAAATTTTGAGCCTAATTTATAAATTCTTGGTGCGCCCCCCTCTTCCTCTCCTAGTTCTCAGTGCCAAAATTAAAACATTGTCAAGGATTTTTTTATAAATTTTTTTCTGTACATTCTTAACGCGCCCCCCGCCCTCCCCCCTTCCCACTCCCGCTCCCGATTCTCAGACGGGGGGGGGGGGAGAGAGACAAAGACAATTCGTGCTTCTTTCAAGGCATGGACAGGGCGCCGTCGGAGATCGCAAGCAGCGACCACCGCCCATCCATCCGCCGCAGGGTCCTGCTGGAAGCGCGGTGCGCAAAATGTAAAAAAATAGGAGAAATATGAAAGTGGAAAAAAAAATTGGAATGCGTTTGCACGCGCAAACAAGAGACGAGGGGAGGGGGGGGGGGGAGAGGATAGCACTTCCATCCCCCTTCTCCCTCCTCCCCCCTCCTCCTTTCTCTCCCTACGTCCCCTCCTCCTTTCTTTCCTTTTCCCCCCTCGTCTGTTTCTTTGGTTGTCGGGCAAATATCTTTTTTTCCTCTTTTCATATTTTTCATATTTTTCCTACCTTGCACACAGTGGTCGAGCCATGGCATGGACAGGACGCCGTCGGGGTAGGGGGGGGGGGGGTCAAAGACAGGTGTGCTTGCACCTCCCCTTCCCTCTCCCTCTTCTAGTTCTTAGTGCCAAAGATTAAAACTTTGTCAAAACTTTGTCGAAAATTAAATTTTTTCTCCCCCTTTCATATTTTTCATATTTTTCTTACTTTGCACACAGTGGCCGAGCCATGGCACGGACAGGGAGCCGTCGGGGTCGTGAGACCTTTGTCCAACCTGGTACATTGACCACCGCGCCATCCATCCGCCGCGGGAGGGGGCGCTGGAGCGCGATGCGTAAGATGGGAAAAAATAGAAAAAATATGAAAAGTGGAAATAATTTTTTTCTTGGGATGCGTTTGGACGCGCAAACAATGGACGAGGAGAGGGGGGGATAGCATGGGACAAGAGGAACAGGGGGGAACGGGGGGGGGGGGGGGGAGAGGAGCACTCCCCTCTCCTTCCTTCCCCTTCCCTTGCCTGTCTGTTTCTTTGGTTATCGGACAAAAGAAAAAAATTTCCTCGTTTCATATTTTTAATATTTTTCTGACCTTGCGCACGGTGGCCGAGCCATGGCACGGACAGGACGCCGTCGGGGGTAGGGGGGGGGGGGGGGTCAAAGACAGAATGTGCTTGCACCTCCCCTTCTCTCTCCCTCTCTTAGTTCTCAGTGCCAAAGATTAAAACTGTCAAAAATTTTATTAATTTTTTTTACATTCTTAGCGCGCCCCTCCCCCTCTCCTTTAAATTTATCTTGTGGCTCCCCTCCCCTCTACCCCCCCTGAGCCCGGGGGGCTCAAAGAGCAGGGGGCAGAACTGAAGAAAAACTTAGAAGATGCCACTGAGCCCGTGCAGGAGCGCCCCCCCCCCCACACCGTCCTATATGCAAAGATCCTTTCTGCCTCCCTCTCCTCTCCCCTCCCTGAGCCCAGAGGGCTCAAGGAACAGGGGAAGGTGGAGAGGAAGAGCGCAGAGGCTACAAAAAATAAATACATGAAACGCCTCCACTAAGCCCCCCCCCCCCGCTCCCCCTTCCCTCTCTCACTCCCCGTTTTCAGACGGAGGTGGGGAAAACAATTCTTGCTCTCCCTCTCCCCTTCCTCTCTTAGTTTTCAGTGCCAATATTGAAACTTTGTCAGGGATTTTGGTATTAATTTTTTTTACATTTCTTAGCGCGCCCCTGCCCTCCTCCTTTCCTCTCCCGCTCTCTGTTCTCAGACGAGGGACTAAGACTATCCGTGCTCCCCCCCCCCCCTCCTTTACCTCTTCTCTCTCCCTCTGGTAGTTCTCAGTGTCAAGTGTAAAACCGTCGAACTTTAAGAAAAAAAATCTTTTCCACACTTTCTTGGCGCCCCCCCCCTCCCTACCGCTTCCCTCTCCCGCCCCCTGTTCTCAGACGGGGGGGAAGAGACAAAGACAATTCGTGCTTCTCCCATGGGCACGGACAGGGCGCCGTCAGGGGTCGTGAGGCCCTTGTCCACCTGATACATTGACCACCGTCCACACATCCGCCGCAGGGTCGTGCTGGAGCACGGTGCGCAAGATGGACCAAAAAAAAAGAAAAAAAATGAAAAGTGGAAAGAAAAATTTTCTGGGATGCGTTTGCACGCACAAACAAGGGACGAGGGGGGTAGCAGGGGACAAAAGGAAGAGGGGGGAACGGGGGGGGGGGGGGGGAAGGAGCACTCCCTCCCCTTCCTCTCTCCCCTTCCTCTCTCTCCCCCTGCCCCTTTCTTTCACCCCGTCTGTTTCTTTGGCTGTCGGGCAAAAAAGAATTCTTTTCCTTTTTTTTTTGCGCACGGTGGCCGAGCCATGACACTGACAGGGCGCCGTCAGGGGTCGTGTGGCCCTTGTCCACCTGGCACAGCGACCACCGGCCATCCATCCGCCGCAGGGTCGTTCTGGAGCACGGTGCGCAAGATGTAGAAAAATAGGAAAATATGAAAAGTGGAATTTCTTTTTGGAATGCGTTTGCACGCGCAAACAAGGGACGAGGGTAGGGGGGGTAGCAGGGGGCAAGGGGAACAGAGGGACGAAGGGGGGGGGGGGGGGGGGGGAAGCACTACCCTCCCCCTTCTTTCCCCCCCCCCTTCCTCTCCCTCCGTCCCTTCCTTTCTTCCCCCCGTCTGTTTCTTTGGTTGTTGGGCAAAATTTTTTTTTTCCTCTTTTCATATTTTTCATATGACGGAGTCCGTCATTTTACTTACCTTGCACACGGTGGCCGAGCCATGGCACGGACAGGACTCCGTCGGGGTAGGGGGGAGGTCAAAGACAGAATGTGCTTGCACCTCCCCTTCCCTCTCCCTCTCCTAGTTCTCAGTGCCAAAGATTAAAACTTTGTCGAAACTTTATGGAGATTTTTTTTATTAATTTTTTATCAAATATCGCGATTGCTGTTCGGCATGTCGTTGAGTCGGCGATCGTTTCAGCATCCTGAGTCGATAGTGTGACTGTGGGTTGGCGCTTCGAACTCCATGCGATGGGCCCAGTCGTCATGTGCAGTTGGCCGGTTCTTGATCGTCGCGTGTACTCACATGCGCCCAAGTTGGCATCGGAATACGATATAAGCTCGAAGCTGCGGGTCCGAAATGGGAAGAAAAAGTAAGCAATAATATTTACTAAATATATTGCTACCTTTTATGGTCAATTTCACGACATAACATTTATATTTGACCGGATCATATTCATTACCATTTTCATATTTCGTATCATAATTATTATTCGTTACGTTGATATTACCGTTATTCACAATTAGTTGCCAGTTAGTATAGATTGGCCCATACTGAATCATCACTTGAATTTCTGACCACAAGATCAGTATATAAATTTGTGGTATTTATTTCACTATAAATTTATGGTAAATTAGATTGAGTTTCAGTCATTGGTTTCTAACCATTGATTAAATTCATTATTGTCCCTTCAACCTTTGATCAAAGTGCCTCAGCGCAAACGATTATTCAAGTATCCGGAGACTAATGTCTACTAGTGTACTTACTAGTCACAGTATCACGGTGTCTCAGGCTGGACTGACGCAGTGGTATATTAAAGTAGCACGTCATTTGATATTTACCTATCCCGGCGAGGCTGCGCCTACTAGCAGAATTCCCGTAGTACTTGAAAAACTAATAGCGGCGAAATAATGACGTAGAAGTCACTAGTAGTATACAGTGGGTGTTGCATCCCGCTCTCTTTTGCAGAGGACTCTCAGGAAGTGAGATTAGCCGGGTTCAAGTATTCTCAGAGTGCTTGGACTCTCATTGAGTGGATATAGACGCGCATTGGACATTATAAGTAATAAGACCGGGCCCTTTCTCCTCAGTTATCATCACGGTCCTTTCGGTGAATCATTACTTAATTATCTGTTAGTGGTAGTTGTTTCTGTTAGTACTGACTCGAGTATTATTAGTTGTTAATACAGTCAATTGTAGTACAGTAACTTATCCTGGCCTGGTACTGGTGGCACCAGCTTTTTACCATTACCCCGGGCTTTTTGAGTGTGACCCATATCCGTGCGTTACGACGCTGTGTCAATTTCTGGAAGCCAAGTTATATCTTTTGTGACGTCGTCAGTTAGACTGGCGGGAATTGTTCAGTATTGTTAAATTCTTCGTCGTGGGACTGAGTCGCAAGCCGGTAGGAGGGGGACGCCCCCAGTGCCGGTTTAAGACGGAAAGCAAGTGCGGAGGTTTTTGTCAATTGGGTTATGAGCCTCGGAGCGTTACTGTGCAACGGATCCTAGACGAAGACCTTCGTTCAAGGGGTGTGGGGTCTACCTTAAGTGACCCCATTTAGGAAAGCGCGCATTTCGAATTGCCGTGCCTACGCGGCTGATCACTGTAGACACTTCCCACGCTCTGCTCTGCTTGTGTGCAGCGGAAGGGCAAGGTGGGAGACCGGAGGGACAAGGCTGACAGACAGAGGGTTGCACCGTACCGTTCAGGTTGAGCGAGTGGATGTGTGCCTCTGAAAGGTTTTTGTTCTTGTTCAGGGGGGTGTGCTGAACGTGTTTGTATCCTTGCTTAGAAGGACACACGGGCATACCATTTGTTGCGATCAAAGGCTACAAGCCGGTTGTGTTGAACGTGTTTGTTTCCTTGCTTAGAAGGACACAAGAGGTCGGAAAAATTGTTTCGTGAATTTTTAAAGGGGGGGGGGGGGGGGGAAGGGGTGGCAACCTCCAGAGAGGGTTTTGATATTAAAATGATAGGCACTGGATGATTAATATATACACATCATTGTTAGGTCATAAAAAATTTACTCATAAACATGGGACTGTGCAAGACTTAAATAGTTAGCAATATATGAATATTCAATCAGAAGAGAAAAACAGAGACTTAATAAATAATCCAATACCATCACAATACCATACTTACAAGAAGTGTCTACTTCTCTGCATTTGGAGCCTGACAGTGCATTAAAAAAAAAGTCGGAGTAGAGTCTACTCCGACCTTTCAACCTCTAGTATGGATGCACCTCTACCAGAATAATCAAAACTAAGCAAAAAAGGCTTGTTAAATATATACGGAACAACGTCAGAAAATTCAGTCGCAGGTCCTCGAGGTGTTGCAACATGCCTTGAATCAATAAAACCAAAACTGGCAAAAACTTACAAAACTTAAAAGCTTTGAGATGAAGGTTGAAATAAACCGATTGCTGCAGCCCTGAATGTACAATAAAACTGATTGTTTTTTTTGGCGAACAAATCATTTTTAGGAATGAGGTCCAAGAATTGTAGCCCAAGCGTTCAAAGTGAAAATTGAGGCCAAACAATGAGTGAGATCCTGCAAAGAAGACAAGAACTTAAGCGATGGAAAGACAACAAAGGCATCCAGAGCTCTTTGTAGTTGGAGAAATGCTGCGATTGATTATCAAGTAACTGAAACGATTGAGTAAGACCGAAAGCGGTAAGTAGAAGATTGCGTACAAAACAGCTTGGCTGAATTGAACAGAAAAAACTAAATTGCATGTTCGCTTGGACACAATGAAACCGGACCCTGATGAGGACAACGTCACGAAAACGATTCAAATTGCTGATATATATATATATGATTTGACTTACTAAATAATACAAACATAGAAGAGAACTGCGAACGTGGGTAAGAAATATCTAATAATAGTTATGATAAAGAAATGTACAAGAACAGCAAGCAAACAACTATGATTATTGATGGCAGCAATGATGTAAGCATGTCTTTACAAAAAAATATCGGAGTAGACTCTACTCCTGATTACTTACCTTCAGTAAATATACCGGGTGATTCAAATCTAACCCGGCTGAAGTCTCAACATGAACAACGAACAATCAAGAAACTAGCAACTTTCTTTAAATAACAAAATAACTTTAATTAAAACAGAGACCTACCATGTAGTAAATTACTCGCATCCTTATCAAAGGAAAAAGGCAAGACTGTCCAAAGTTATAGACAATCCAATACTACTTATTGTTTCTGGCATCATCCAACAAGTAATCATTTTCCTGACTGAGGTTAAATGAAGATGGCAGAGATCCTGCGGGAGAATCTCCAGGTCTCTGCGGAGAAGAGGGAGCAGACCTCAACTTGCCGTTTCTGAGAGCGGCATAAGACATATCAGCGGCAGAACTAGCACCTGGGATCATAAATTTGTCCATGGAAAGTTGGGCTTGGGCTTTCTTTTTCCTAACTCCTGTGCCTGGCCCAAAATGTGACGGTGAGACTAGAAATCATTCAGCTACCTTTGGCCGCTTGAGCTTGATCGCTTTGCTGAGCAACAGTTGCTGAGGCAGCAGGCAACTGCTGCTGCTGCTGCTGTTGCTGATCCTGCGGTTGCTGATCCTGCTGCTGCTGTGTCTGTTCTGGCATCACGCTACGTGAAGTAGGTGAGACACTTGCAGTCGACCCCGCAACAGCGCCGCCAGAACTGCTGCTGGACGCAGGAGTTTCCGAGACTTGCTCTTCATCTGCCCGAACTGTTGAAGAAGCAAAAAAATTCTCAAGCTGCTGCAGCGATGCCTCCGCCTCAATGATCGGAGCTGCGGCTAAAGCCTCGCACGGCAGATGCATCACTGCCCGCAGGAACCGAAGCAGACTGAGGATCACTAGCCAAGGGTAAAGGAAACTTAGCAGCAAACTTCTCAAAGGCGGCCTCTCCCAAACCCAAAGTTTTTGCTATGTTCATCTTCTTGTCATCCCTGCATCAATCAAACCAAGAAATGTTTCAGCGAGAAAAAAACCTTTAAAGACACGGTAGAACTTACACAGCCGAGGTGTCAGTGGAAATCTCGCTTTGAAGAGATTTGCACTGGAGGTAAAGGGTCATCAAAGTTTGGAGCTTTTGTCGAAAGTGTGATGTAAGATCCTCGATGCGTTCTTCATCGGTTGGCCCAGTTTGCTGACGTCTCTGTACAAGACAAAACAAACAGATAATAAGACAAGAACAACACAGTACGTGTGGGTCAAACCTGATGTTGCTCCAACTCTTCTTTCCTACCCTTGGCGAAATTATGGAATGATTCCGCGAGTTCATCTGTTGTCCCGTATTGGTAAGAGATTTCGTTGAGTGAAAGCGGTGCTTGTCGTTGAGCTGTCGGCTTGGCAGAATCCATGATGATCTTTCTGTGCTTGGAAATAAAATTGAAGACGCGATTATTAGAAAACCCAATCTTTTGTTTGACATCAAGGTCGAGAGAAAGAACAGAATAACCCTGACTCAAAGCGGCGATGGCACAAGAACCACTGCCGGAGCATAAATCCAAGACCATGTTCGTGTCGACGTTGCCCCCAAGCAAATGAATCAACGCTAACACAAGCATGCATTGATTAAAAAGTAGACATTATGAAAACAAAGAAATCTGATGTGAAGCAAAATGTTAACTAACGTTACCTTGGTTAAGCTTGACTGATTCAGAAGAAGGATTAACAACCACTTGCTTGAAGTTACCATAGCCGTCTGACTGAGGCATAGTAAACTTTGGCCCATCGTGCTGATAGACTATGACGTTGCCAAAGAACTGATGATCCGAGGGAATTGTATCTTCAAGGAACGAGTCAAGTTGGTCAACAGGCGCACCAACACCACTTGGGCCAGAGGGTTGTAGTTCGCGTTCGGCGAGTTGAGTATCATTGCCAAAATCATCGTATTTCTCGTTGTAGGCGCAAACGACGATGTCGATACTCTAACAAACATCACAAAAAAAATATCTGAATAGGGTCTACTCGAACTTTTCAAAATTTTGAAGGTACCCTATTTTACGTGTGATGCTCAAGAGAAGGCCTCCAGCGGGAGTTGACAGCATTAATGATGAAAGTGTCGTAGTATCCAGCCCTGTGCGCAGCATCTTGCATGATCCAAATCTGTTCCAGGGGAACGTGGACACCAACACAAAACTCAAGGGTACATGGCTTCTTGGTTTCTGGGTCATTCTCCGGGCAAGCGATGTCTGGAAAAAAATAAATAAATTTGTAAACTAGGACTTATTCTTATTGTTGAGTACCAACTACTTGGCGAAGGCAATGTGCATATTCGATGTTGGTCCAGCGATCCTTGTCCCAGTCGGCCATTCCCCATCCCCAAGGCGCGTTCAGGTTGGCATAGCGGAAAACAATTTTGCACTTGCTCTGAGTACTGTTGAATTTCATCAAGTGTGAGACACAGTTGTAATACTGCGCACTTGACTCGCTTGCAGTGGTTCAAGCACATTGTACAGAGTGTGGCTCAGAAGAAGCGAAGTAGGCGAGACAGTGAGGTTAGCTTGTTCGCCATAAACACTGACGACCGCATTATAGAAAAATTCATAGCGAGTACCTTCCAGTGTCACAACGTGAGGGACAGGACCACATCGTATTGATGATCATCGCCATCGTCACCATTGTCAGCATCTTCATCTTCCTTAGACGGACTTTCCAACATTTTAAGGCCACGTGCGATACGTGCTTTTCGAGATTCGCATTGTCGAAAGTGCCATTGCCGGAGAACGTTTTTGATATCATGATCAAGCTTATTGTACAAGGATTGCCAAAAAGCATGGAACATCCACTCCGGCTAAAAGGACTTGTCCCTTTTGCCACCTTTTGCCATGGCAACTACTAAAAATATAGTGGCAGATTCCGGTAAGTTTTACACGCTTATTTTGATTATTTATGTTGAAACAGCATATCTAAGTAATAAAAATCAATTTTGAATGTTTTTTCAAGTTGCCAGGATCACTAGATCAACAAAAGTATAGCAAAAAAGTGGCAAATATTTTTACTGTTTATTTGCCACTTATTTGCCACTTTTTTGCTAGATTTTACTGTAATTTCAACGCCTAAAGTTGAATTACATCATAAATTAATAAAAATCAAATTTAAATTATGCTACATCATACAGCACAATTGTGCGGGTGGCACCAGTACTTGAAATTTAGTGACACTTGCCACTCATAATTTCACTAAGTCAATAATACATACGTGGTCGAAACAAAGTAAATCCTGCAGCGTTTACTTCCTAATTCATTTAAATAATCACGGAAAAGCTAAATTTTATTTAATTTCGAATATTAATAATTGATTTATCATAGTCACTTAACTTTACCGGTGTTACTTACGAATACTATTAAAACAGTGCGTAAAATTCAAGTTATAATAATTTTACTAGTTAAGGAAGGAGTTTAAAGTGGAACAAAGAGATTTCACAAAATTACTAGTCAGTATCCTCTGCAATTGCTGAAGGCAACCAACCTTCAGACGATGAGTCTGATAAATTAGATATACAACCATCCGCCCTTAATCCAGCCGCGTCTCTTTCTTCATCGCTGAGACCGTAAACCCTACCAAAGACACGACGAACGCGCACACGAGCAGCAGAATGCGGACAATTACGATTTTGACCTCTTACCAAAGAAGGCTGAATCAAGGGCGCGTCTTCGTCAGATGACTCCGTCTCTGACTTACTCTCTTCAGCAACCTCGGCTGGCTCAACTCTACGCCGCTTGCGGCGTCGCCTCTGTGGTGCCGGCCGCTTGCGTTCTTCAGGCAAAATTCTTTTCCTCACTATCATCAAGATAAGAAAGCACTCGCTGAAAAAGAATCTCCTTATTTCCACTACGCCTTTGCCCCTTCTCCTCTAACCATGACTTTAGCTCCTGCACAGTAGCTTTTTTGAGATTTTCTACTGTTTTGCCAGCCTCCAACAAGGAGGAAACTTTCAAATGACCTGCGGGGAATCTATTTGGATCGCCAAAATCATGCATTCGCTTTTCCTCTTCGTTGAGAACTCGAGCCCCCATCCACGGGGGCTGTGACTCACCCTGACCCTCATTAACAAAAGCAGTACGGGGAGCATACAAGCGTTCGGCCTCAGTCAATGTGTTCACAGCGTCCTCTGCAGCCTGCCGATCAGGGGGCACAGCCCATAAATCATCAGGAAGCTCGGAAAGAACGCGGATGTGCGCTTTCCAATGGGTCCCAGCCTTGTCCGAACAGCTCAAATGTCCCGGCCGACCGGGCAAACCACCTGCACCCTCTGGACCATCCCAAATAATACGAGTTAGCTCGGAATACTTGATCACTTCTTCAAACCACTGCTTTTCCTCTTCGCTGCAGTACTTGCGCGCGAGAGAACGAACATCGCCTTTGATTTTATCTGTGACCCAGTCAATATCCGGCAGCTTCCTCGGCCGCGCCAAGACTGCAACAACAACAACAACAACAACAACAACAACAAAAACAAAAAAAAAAAAAAAAAAAAAAAAAAAAAAAAAAAAAAAAAAACAATTTGAAAAAGACAGAAAATTAAGCGGCAACCTGGCGGCTTGATGTAAGGTATAATATCTGGTCCATCGGGATCATCATTCACCCCGTGCCACTGCTTTTGTGCATCACCCCAGGTTTTCACTCTGACTCGGGGCAACCCGCCTGACTGCTCATTCCCTACCAGGTACTGCCATGCCAAGGGGCGCTGATAATATACAAAGCTGGGGTTGACGCAAGGCTTGAAATAGCCTTCCCAATCCCACTCGGATCGAAGAAGCAAAAGACAGTAAGAGTCTTTATTCTTCTTGAATCCTAGCATGAGTTTGAAAAGAGCTTGGGCAAAATTAGTGGTCATGAGTGTGGTGTTATAACCAAGGTACCGCATAACATAAAATTTCTGATCTTATGGGCTGTGTGAATGTTTAGTTACCATCCTGTATGTTTCTATCGTCTTTCGCCATAACTTATACACCATGTGGCACCAAAACATCTGTGTGGCTAGACCTGTATTTTCCACGCCACCGTCCCAATCAACAAACAGCTGGGACGCTGCCTTTGTACGGCTGTGAAACAGTTCCCAGCGCAAGAGAAAATAGAGAAAGCTTATGTTAGTGTTAGCACTATGAGTGATATTTTGCAGATGACAGAGAATGAAATTGAGATCATGCGCATACATGGTTGCCCCACCGGCATGCACTCTCACTACATACTTGCCTCTAAAATCATACGAGCCCCGTGAGCACCAGGGGAGATGGAATGGTTTTGTCATGTCAATCGTCTTGGACGTGACACGCTGTATGTCCTTGCTCCTAATGCATCAACAGGGAAAAAAAGCTAAGTCAGACTGCAACACTATAGAATATTGCATATGATTACCCCTCCACCGCCCGCCTCATGCTTCCACGCCTGCAGGCCCGGTGAATTTTGTTGTGGATACGATTGCGTGTCCTCCAATTGTCAGCGTCTTGCTTGGTTTTGAACCTATACCCCCCAAAAAAAGCCCAAGCAAAAAACAAAGTAAGATAGTGAGTCCCTGGCACATGATTTGCGTTAGGGGGGGGGGGGGAAGCAAGCACATGATATTGCGTTAGGGTTGAAAAGGGAACTTACCCGGCACGATGATCGACTGCGAGCTCAGTACATATCTGGCATTTGGCAAAATCCTCTTTTCGAATCGGCTTTACCTTGCCAAACTCTGCCCTCCACACCTTCTGCACTGTGCTCTGACTTGGGCCCTGTGGGTCAACCTTACCGATGTGCACCTGCTTGGCCATTGCAGATGTCCATTCCTGTCTGACAAACTCAAACACCTGATTGCAACTCTTAGTGTCTTGGAGGTGAAAAATGACATCTGCTACGGACTCATTGTCCTGATCGACAAAAAACTTTTGATGCAATAAAGTCCAAGTCAAATCTTCTGTTGGGGATTCACTTTTCCCGTAGTCAGCAAAGTACTTATTGTCTTCTAACAGTCCCCTCTTGGCTCTTCGCAGTGTCTTATCACCTATCCCATGGATTCTCATCCACATAGTTCGACACACACGGGCGTTTTTCCATCTGTAGTCAATAAAACCTTTCCTACCTGTGTCCATGGACTGCAGGCTGCAAGCGACCCATCAGCTAAATCACTTCTAGTTAACTGCACAGTGTCTGTTCTAGCTTTCACAGCAGCAAATGCATCCACCCATTGGTTGCACTGCAGCTGTCTGCAGCAAGGGTTTTTCATTTCTCCCTTTAGTTCATCCCATGTGCAGCCTAACCATCTCTTGAAACTCTTAGGCCTTATCTCTCTTCTTGCATGTACTTTTTTTTTCTTTTTTCTTTGTTTTGCAAGCAGGAGGTTAGCACCGTCTACCTCATTACTTCTACCACTATAACGAGGGATAGGAATATCAAGCGTGACATAAAGGGGCAACTGAAATCAATAGCCCCTGCTCTATCATGTTCGCTCCCATCCGCAGTAGGGGCTTTAGAAAAAAACCCAAGTGTAGAATGCGTAAACCTTAAGGGATCATTAGTGCTAGGTGTAATTATAGGGGACGTTTCTAGTTTTGGAATAGGTGTAGTTTTGAAAACTTTGGAAAGAGAACTGCTGCTACTAGCACTGGCGGTAGTGAGAAAGTCAAACGAATCAGTACTAGTAGGTTCCTGCTTCCACTATACAAAGCCAAAGACTTTGCTGAAACTGTCTCAAGGGGAGGTGCATTTACTGTGTGGGTTTGGGGGAAGTGGGTTTTCAGCACAGGGGCGGTCTCGAGCGGCTGCTGCGCTCAGGGGAGGGGGAAAGAATAGGCAGTGCTATCATTGCGTGGCATTGCCTTACTATTCCCCCCCCCCACCCCCCCAAACACATGGAAAAATGAGGCACCGACTGCCCCAGCGGAGGCCAAGACGAGCTTTACCTTGCGCATCTACAGCCGCACGCATGTGTGTGTGTGTGTGAGAGAGAGAGAGAGAGATTATTATTATTATTATTATTATTATTATTATTATTAGGGAGTACATAGGCCATTGGTCCTTTCCATGGGCTGATTGGTATAAAGCTCCTAGAGTAATGTTCTATGCCGTCACTTCCTTTATTCCACCGATTGGTGTGGAGACTTTCCTTATGGAATGGAGGACTGGATGCACATGGCCTTTTGGCTCAGCAATTGGCAGGAGATACACTATTATTATTATTATTATTATTATTATTATTATTATTATTATTATTATGGAGGGGTGCACAGTAGGGCACCCCACGGGAAGAGGAAGTGGTTGGGCCTCTTCCCACTGGTTTCGAGGCTATGTCGTTGTGTTGGCTCCGAGGCTATGTTATTGTGTTGGTTCCGAGGCTATGTTGTTGTGTTGGTTCCGAGGCTCTGTTGTTGTGTGAGTTCCGAGGCTATGTCGATGTGGGTTCCGAGGCTATGTTGTTGTGTTGGTTCCGAGGCCATGTCGTTGTGTTGTTTTTTATAAGTCATACACCACGTGGGATCAAAGGGGTATTTACATTCCGCGATCTAGGGGTGGTGACGGGTTTCGAGGCGTCCCAGATACTTACCACAAAACGTCCTCATGCGCTGGCAGACCGCATGAAATGTCTGCTACCCCTGTGAGTACCTCCATGCGGGACCTACCCAGTCTCGTGGAGCTCTCACGCGGGGAAGATCAAACATTTGTAGTTGATTTCCTGCAAGGTACCCGACACTGTGCGGGTAGTAGGGACTTTTGGGGCCTTCTATGCAGGATGGTTAGAGTCACTCTTCCCTCCCCAACATACTCACTGTAGTCCCTGTTGGGTCGAGGGATGGAGGCGCATGGCCCTCGGGCTCAGCCATGACAGATCAATATATATATATATATATATATATATATATATATATATTTATGTTGGATAGACAGGTCCAACCGCAAAGTATAAAACAAGCCGTTAAAATGTGTAAAACCAACATTAGACATATAGAAAAAAGTATATATATATATATATAATTATTATTATTATTATATTATTATTGTTATTATTATTGTTATTATTATTATTATTATTATTATTATTATTATTATTATTATTATTATTATTATTATTATTATTATTCAGCCCAATGGCCTTACGGCGTTAAACTGTGATGCCAACTCAAAACCATTTAGTGGATGATGCTGGGGAGGAGGGTCGTTGGGGGCCTGTCGAAGATCTTAAACTCCGCTATGCCGGTTGATAGCCCGTGGACCCAGCGGACACCAAATTGTTATGGGTGGGGTTTTGAGGTAGTTCTTGCAACCATGCTTGGTGTACGCACTTGCACATTCGGCAACGTTTTGCAAGAGGTTGTTGGGACTGCGGAATAACCTCTGCTTAGTGTAGTCTTGCCCTCAGGAGCTCCATCGGTGGCCCCTATAATCAGTCGAGAGACTGACTAGGTGGGGATGGAGCACCTCGAACAAGGGCATGGAGGCTCATGTCCGGAAACGGATTGTGCCATCAGCTGCATCAGTATGCCTTAGAGGAAGCATATTATTATTATTATTATTATTATTATTATTATTATTATTATTATTATTATTATTATTATTATTATTATTATTAGGGAGTACATAGGCCATCGGTCCTTTCCATGGGCTGATTGGTATAAAGCTCCTAGAGTAATGTTCTATGCCGTCACTTCCTTTATTCCACCGATTGGTGTGGAGACTTTCCTTATGGAATGGAGGACTGGATGCACATGGCCTTTTGGCTCAGCAATTGGCAGGAGATACACTATTATTATTATTATTATTATTATTATTATTATTATTATTATTATTATTATTATTATTATTATTATTTTGGACACCGTGATAGCCCAGTGGTCAAGTTCTACCATCTGGGCCCTGTCGCCAGTTCGATTCCCGTCGGTGCCACCAGTATTTTCATTGAACATACCGGTCTATTTCTGGACCAGTATTTTCATTGAACATACCGGCCCGTCTGGAAGTGTTGGAACTGCCCTTGCGGGGGTGTCATTAGAGCTTATCGTCAATTCTTCGTACTCCCCTCACGGGTGAGACGATGGAGGCGCATGTGCAGAAATGCATCAGCCATTGACAGAGAAGCACTATTATTATTATTATTATTATTATTAGAAATATTATTATTATTATTATGGACACCGTGATAGCTCAGTGGTCAAGTTCTACCATCTGGGCCCTGTCGCCAGTTCGATTCCCGTCGGTGCCACCAGTATTTTCATTGAACATACCGGTCCGTCTGGACCAGTATTTTCATTTCACATACCGGTCCGTCTGGAAGTGTCGGAACTGCCCTTGCGGGGGTGTCATTAGAGCCTATCGTCAATTCTTCGTACTCCCCTCACGGGTGAGACGATGGAGGCGCATGTGCAGAAATGCATCAGCCATTGACAGAGAAGCACTATTATTATTATTATTAGAAATATTATTATTATTATTATTATTATTATTATTATTATTATTATTATTATTATTATTATTATTATGGACACCGTGATAGCCCAGTGGTCAAGTTCTACCATCTGGGCCCTGTCGCCAGTTCGATTCCCGTCGGTGCCACCAGTATTTTCATTGAACAGACCGGTCCGTCTGGAAGTGTTGGAACTGCCCGTGCGGGGGTGTCATTAGAGCCTATCGTCAATTCTTCGTACTCCCCTCACGGGTGAGACGATGGAGGCGCATGTGCAGATTTGCATCAGCCATTAACAGAGAAGCACTATTATTATTATTTTTATCATTATTATTATTATTAATGGAGGCACATGTCCAGGATCTGGATCTGATGCTGTAGTCTGAGGAAGCCTATTATTATTATTATTATTATTATTATTATTATTATTATTATTATTATTATTATTATTATTATTATTTGGACACCGTGATAGCCCAGTGGTCAAGTTCTACCATCTGGGCCCTGTCGCCAGTTCGATTCCCGTCGGTGCCACCAGTATTTTCATTGAGCATACCGATCCGTCTGGACCAGTATTTTCATTGAACATACCGGCCCGTCTGGAAGTGTTGGAACTGCCCTTGCGGGGGTGTCATTAGAGCTTATCGTCAATTCTTCGTACTCCCCTCACGGGTGAGACGATGGAGGCGCATGTGCAGAAATGCATCAGCCATTGACAGAGAAGCACTATTATTATTATTATTATTATTATTATTATTATTATTATTATTGGACACCGTGATAGCCCAGTGGTCAAGTTCTACCATCTGGGCCCTGTCGCCAGTTCGATTCCCGTCGGTGCCACCAGTATTTTCATTGAACATACTGTCTATTTCTGGACCAGTATTTTCATTGAACATACCGGCCCGTCTGGAAGTGTTGGAACTGCCCTTGCGGGGGTGTCATTAGAGCTTATCGTCAATTCTTCGTACTCCCCTCACGGGTGAGACGATGGAGGCGCATGTGCAGAAATGCATCAGCCATTGACAGAGAAGCACTATTATTATTATTATTATTATTATTATTATTATTATTATTTACTTTATCTGAGGCGTACTGATGCAGCTAATGGCATATCCCCAACGGACATAAGCCTCCAATACCCTTGTTCGAGTCCTCCACCCCCCCGTGTCAGTCTCTCGCCTGATGATCGGGGCCACCGATGGAGCTCCTGAGGACAATTCTGCACTAAGCCGAGGTTATTCCGCAGTCCCAGCAACCTCTTGCAAGACGTCACCGAATGTGCAAGTGCATACACCAAGCGCGGTTGTTAGAGCTGCCTCGAAACCCCACCCATAACAATCTGGTGTCTGCTGGGTCCTGGGCTATCAACCAGCATATGCGGAGTTTAAGATCTTTTACGCGCGCAACGACCCTCCTCCCCAGCATCTACCATCAAAGGGTTAATTATTATTATTATTATTATTATTATTATTATTATTATTATTATTATTATTATTATTATTATTATTATTATTATGGACACCGTGATAGCCCAGTGGTCAAGTTCTACCATCTGGGCCCTGTCGCCAGTTTGATTCCCGTCGGTGCCACCAGTATTTTCATTGAACATACTGTCTATTTCTGGACCAGTATTTTCATTGAACATACCGGCCCGTCTGGAAGTGTTGGAACTGCCCTTGCGGGGGTGTCATTAGAGCTTATCGTCAATTCTTCGTACTCCCCTCACGGGTGAGACGATGGAGGCGCATGTGCAGAAATGCATCAGCCATTGACAGAGAAGCACTATTATTATTATTATTATTATTATTATTATTGAGAGAAGGTGTGTGTGTGTGAGAGAGAGAGAGAAAGAGAGAGGGGGGGGGAGAGAAAGAGAGTTATCAGTATCTAGTACAAAAACAAGACAAGAACCTCAGTTTTTGCCGGCAGAGTTCATGCCTTAAGCACACACAGACATTCTGCAAGCAAAACAAACAAAAAGTTATCATTACCATGATCAAACATTGCAAACATACACACACAGTCGTGGAGAAAAGAACCTTGTACAGCAGTAGGCAGGGGAGACCAAACTTGGTCGGCAACTTCGTTAGTTGCCGACCTAGTTCTTACTGTACACACACGCAAGCAAAAGCACGACGAGAAAATCCGTGCAAATAAGAGCCAACATGAAATGAGTCAAGTTTCTCACCTTGGTTCAAGTGAAGAAGCAAGTAGACGTACAGCAAAGCACTACGTCCAAAACGGGTGGGCAACGAGGTTTGCCGACCGAGTTCTGAAAGCAAGCACAGACGTCTGAAAACGTACCGTTGTGCGCAAAACAAAAATAGCGTCATGGAGAACACATGCTTAAGGCCAAGTGTGCAAAAAATCTTTCCAAGAAAGCACTTAGTTTTAACGCATTGTCAAAAACACCATGCCTTCCTCATGACCCCTCCCAACCCCAAAAATTTACCCAAAAAGGTTCGAAAAAGTGGAGCCGACACAAGAAAAAGTGCAACCGTCTAAGACAGAAAGGCAAAACTGGGGCCTTGCAGTAATCAGGCCAGCCTTTTTCGGCAATATTAACGTCCGATTTTTTGCGGAACCTTTTGCACAACTGACCCCTTCAAAATCCTCCCTTTTTGGAGAGACCAAAGCTTCAGTATGGCTTTGAAGGTACATACTCCTTCATAATCAAGTCACTCTCAGGACTGATGTTGATGTTGTTGCAACACTGCAGGTCTCTGCTCTTTTGGGGCGGCGCAGAAATGCGGAGGGAGTCATCTTTGTTGAAGTCAACACCGAGGACAACTGGGTAGTGGGGAAGGATTGGTGCAGACCGTAAGTTTACTTGGACTGCGGATGTGGACCGAGAATCTTATGAGGACGCAAAAGCTCTGTTGTGGAATTGGCCGGCTGAAGCGCAGTGGTGCAATGAGTTAGTGTGGTACACCGTTCGTTACAAGAACTACAGGCCACTTGAGGGGGTGAAATGGTTGGAGGGTGGAACCTTGGGTAAGAGGATCAGAAACCCCCCAAGCAAGCTGTTTGCAAAGAGGAGAAGAAAGAAAGAAAGAAGACAGAAGAAAGAAAAAAAGAAGAAGGAAGACAGGGCAGAGAAAGAGAAAGACAAGCCAGAGGGAGAGAAAGACAAGCCAGAGGGAGAGAAAGACAAGCCAGAGACAGACAAAGACAAGACAGAGACGAGCGAAGATAAGACCAAGAAGAAAGACCAGAAGAAAACCCAAAAGAAAAGAAAAAAAGAGCAAGACGAAGAAGAAGGCAGCAAGAAGAAGCAGAAGAAGCAGAAAGTTCACAGACAGAAAGAGTTGACTGAAAAAGAAAAAAAGCAGAGAGATGACGAACTGAGGAAGATACAAGAAGACACACAAAGAAAAGCAGAAGAGCGAGAGCGCAAACAGATTGAAGAGCAAAAGAAAGAGAGAGAGATGAAAGACCAAAAGGACAGAGAGGAGAAAGACAGACAAGACAGAGAACAGAAAGACAGAGAGGAAAAGACAGACAAGAGAGAAAACGACAGGCACAAGAGAGAGAAGCCGCGGAACGCGAGTTGAACAAAGAGAAGCCACCACCAAAGAAAGAAGATGAGGCAGAGAAACCAAAAGAGAGCACGAAAAAAGAGCCAGAGAAAAAGACAGACACACCAGAGAAAGAAGAGCCAGAGAAAAAGACAAGCACACCAGAGAAAGGAGAGACATCAGAGAAAAAAAAGAGAGAAGAAGAAGAAGAAGCAAGTAAGAAAGAAAGTAACTTCACGCTCCCCGCCGATGGAATGTACTGCTTCGAGTCGCGCATGTATATTAAGTTCGAAAACGCAAAAATGGCTGTCGCGACCGTCCTGCATTTTCGCAATCCCACCACTGGGAGCCGGGAGCAATACGCAGTGTTGGAGTCCCTTGTTCCGCGCAATCTGAAGAATTTGCTTTTAAAGCCCAAGGTGAAGCTTGGAAGCCGTGAGGAAGAGTCTTTCTTCGCAGTAGGGTAACTGACTTGCTAATTTTTGCGCGCCTTGCAAATTAACATTGCTGCCTGCAGACCCGGGTGCAAGCTGACCAAACAATTCCTGAAAAAAGGTTCGAATAACATCACTGACATTACAAAGACATTGTTGATTCAACGAGTGGTGCGTGATCCAGACACAGGCGATGTGTTCAACCAGTACCAAATCGCGTCACTTAACGTTATCGATCCTGACTTGTCCAAACAACTGGCCAAGAGTCAGATGCCTGAGCAAAAGTGGAACAAAGAGATTCATGGTGATATACAGCGCATGGCTGATCCGGACACTCCAACCGAGCAGCTGCCCGTAGTTTACGACTTTGTGTGGCTGAACGATCAACCGCAATCTGCAGAGTCGTGGGAAAATGGTCGCCCGCGCAGAGCGTGCACAAAGCCTGAGCCCAAGGTTGACGAAGTCGAAATTTCTTTGGTCGAAGCCCCCCCCCCCCCATCGCTTCCCCTCAAAAAGGTGTCTAAGTCCAGAAAGTCACGCAAGAAAACACGGGCACAGGAAACTGAAGGCGAGGTTCAACCCACGATCGGCGGTGACACGCCCGAGGGTAAAGGTAAAGTACTCCGTCACAGCTCGAGCTTACCTCGCCAAACAGCCTCGCATCCAACATAGACGTTGCTGCGATCGTGAACAGCGCTGTTACCTCTGCCTTGAAAGCAAATGCTGCGGCCACACAGGCAGGTAACAATCAACTGGCTACTGTCCTGGAGAAAATTTCCGCTGAAATGATCTCACTTCGTACAGAGCTGAAGTCCAAGTCGCAGACTGGTAATATTAACACCAATACCAGTACTAATTCGCAGCAGAGCAATCCACGCAAACCACAGCCTGCCAACCCAGTAGTTGGAGAGCCAGATGAGAACGGTGGAGTGGATAATAGTAACTTGCAAATTCAGCCTTTTCAGCAGCTTAGTTTGTCGCAGACAAACAAGCCACCATTTCAATCGCCCGGGAACGCAGCCGCTCGTCAACACTCCTCTTTTATGAATTATCACTTTATTCAAGAGCAGCGACGCATTGACCAGGAACATCACATGAGGCAGGAACAGCTCAGGCAATACCAACTTTTCAGCAACTTTTACGCGTGGTAGTATTATTATTATTTTCGTAAGTTATATTATTATTATTTTCGTAAGTCATATTAGTAAAGTTTAGAATTATTGATATTATTACTTTCTGTTTAAACCCATTAGTATTTGTATGTATTAATAACTGCTTTAAATCGTCATCCCTATTATAATCGTCCTTGGGTAAATTCAAAGTGTTATCCGTAAGTAACACCGGTAAAGTTAAGTGACTATGATAAATCAATTATTAATATTCAAAATTAAATAAAATTTAGTTTTTCCGTGATTATTTAAATGAATTAGGAAGTAAACGCTGCAGGATTTACTTTGTTTCGACCACGTATGTATTATTGACTTAGTGAAATTATGAGTGGCAAGTGTCACTAAATTTCAAGTACTGGTGCCACCCGCACAATTGTGCTGTATGATGTAGCATAATTTAAATTTGATTTTTATTAATTTATGATGTAATTCAACTTTAGGCGTTGAAATTACAGTAAAATCTAGCAAAAAAGTGGCAAATAAGTGGCAAATAAACAGTAAAAATATTTGCCACTTTTTTGCTATACTTTTGTTGATCTAGTGATCCTGGCAACTTGAAAAAACATTCAAAATTGATTTTTATTACTTAGATACGCTGTTTCAACATAAATAATCAAAATAAGCGTGTAAAACTTACCGGAATCTGCCACTATATTTTTAGTAGTTGCCATGGCAAAAGGTGGCAAAAGGGACAAGTCCTTTTAGCCGGAGTGGATGTTATGGTCAAGTTTAGGTTCGCCGCCCTCATCTTCCTCCTCCTCCTCCTGGGCGGATGGTGCCTCAGAAACTTCGGCTTGGCGCTTTCGCTTGCCAAGGAGAGCTTGTATTTTTTCTAACTTATCTCTTTTCTTCTCCTCTGCGATAAATTTTTCCACAAACTTGGGCTTTTTCCTGGCGAAGGTAAGCAACCACTTCTCGGTGAATTGCGGCCCCAAGACAGAACGCATGCATTCCATAGTGTTGTCTGTTGCTTAGAAATTATGTGGGATACACGTCCGCAACGTGAGGGTATCCTTCTGGGTGCTGAGCCAGGTAGCTGCTTGAGAAGGAGTCAAACTGTTGTTCATAATTTTTGAGAAACATTCCTCAAGGAGGGTCTCATGAACCCCAGTCGTGATGTTTTTGATGAAGTTTTTGGATACGGGGTCGTCGTACTTGGAAAAGTCGACCTTGGAAAGAGTTTCGTTTAAGTCTTCGTCACTTCCAGCTTTTGCCGCCTTCTTTTGTGCATTCTTGACCGCAGGAAGACTATACATCCATTGGTTTCGAACCTTGTTGTTGACTCGTTCAAGCATGGTCCACAACCTTTGGGGCAGTGCAGCGCAGCGCAGTAAATCGAAGTTGTTAGTGAGAAGGTTGTACTGGGTCATGATCCTCTTCTGTTCTGGGGTACGATGATCCGCTTTGGTCTTCCTGGCTTCCATAATCTTTTCCTCTTCAGGCCAATGAGCATAAGTAACGACTCCCGCGTCTTGAAGCATCGACCAGCGATCAACTTGGGGCTGTTGGTCCTCCCATATTCCATTACGTGAGGACTGACCATGACTTGCGAAAGTCATCCTTATCCTCCGTGTTAACGCAATCCATGGAAATGTACACATTGAAAAGCTCCCGAAGTTTCTGCACCTACAGAAAGTAATAAAAATTTTGATTTTTATTTCAGGAAAAACATGTCAAAATTTTGGGGGGAAAATATATACGTAGGAGTAGGGTCTACTCCTACATTTAGGAAAAAATCGAAAAATTACGGTCGAAAAAATTTTTTGTGGGCCGGGAAAAAAACATAATGTGCGAGTAGACCCTACTCCGACTTTTTTTCTGTGAAACGGTCAATGAGTCAAAATTACTTCGCAAAAAATCAATCAGTAAAAATTTGTTCACAAACAAAATGTCGGAGTAGGGTCTACTCCGACTTTACGTGTTCACAAAAAAAAGTTGGAGTACAACCTACTCGAGTAGACCCTACTCCGACATTATGTGTTTGAAATTGAAATGGTGTGACCTTGGAAAATACGTCTGTTTGCCAGACGTTTTCATGAGAATCAGAGCTCATTTTCCCCACGGCCCTCGCTATCTCGTCAGACGGCACGAAACAGCAAGTTCGAATGCCATACACCTTATCCATAGTTCTCCAGATACACCTTATCCATGGTTCCCACCGATGACAGCATAGTAGATGTCCTGGTGCTTGTTGCTGAGAAATTGCTGGCTGAATGTAGACGGTGGCCACTGCATTTCGGTGTTTTGATTGACCTTGCCCTCACCAAAAAGTCCGGGAGCCTCAGCTTCGAACTGCTCCTTGCTGGTGAATTGCTGCCAGTTCAAGGTGTTATTCCAGAAAGGGTCGATGTAATTCTCAGTCAAATTCCTCACATTTCTCTTGCCAAGTTCAGTAAGCTTCACTGGAACAAGGTATGGTTCAGGAAGGTCTGGGAAACGATTCTCAGCCAACTTGGTAGACAGAGACTGGGCGTGATCTTTGAGGAAGGGACGAATTTGCCATAGTTCCGGCGCGCGGTACATGCGGGGAATAAAAATTTCTTTCACCCCGACCAAATAGTCTCTTTTTATCGGCAAAGAGCGCTCTTCAACGTCGAGCAATAAGAAGCCTTTCTTGAGCAATTGATTTTTCAAAGCTTCTTGCTGCATGATTTCTGAAGCCCATTCTTGTTGTTGCCTGGTTTCATCCTTGGCTTCCTGGGATTTCAGCCTCGCGGTACCAGTGCTCTTGGGCTTCGAAGCATTCTTGCGTTTCTTCTTGGAATTGCCGGCATTCTCTGTATCCTTTTCTTGCTTGCCTTTTTTTCGTTTGAGTGACGGGAGCTTGCTAGAAGAAGATCCTTTGGACTTGGTTGACTGAGTGGTGTCGGCTTCACTTTCTTCATCTTCATCTTCTTCCTCATATTCCCCATCGTCTCCCTTCTCGACAGATGTAACTGAAACAACCTCTTCCCTTGCTTCCTCTGATGTTGATTGAGGATTTGCAACTGGTTTGGGCGCAAGGAGGTCCTCAGATTTCTTTTCAGGTTCAACAGCCGTAGTTGCAACGTCGGTTTCGGACTTTTTTTCAAGCAAGGGATTGGAAGGTGATGCTGAAGAATTCAGGGTTGGTGCCAGCTTGGGACTTGACAACTGAGCTGTGGGAGCTGCCGAGGTTGCTGATTTTAATCCTGATCCAGATCGAGAAATATCACTAGGCAAGATGTAAATCGTTGGTGGTAAAGAAGACGAAGACGACGACGACGACGAAGAAGACGACGACGATGGAGAAGACGAAGACGACGACGTCGACGATGTCGACGAGGCAGAAACTTCAGGGGTTGAACCTGAGAACAACACAATCAAAGAATCATGAATGACTGCATTGAATGCAAAAGGCAGGAAGAATGCTTACCGCGTTGGCGCTCTGGAACCATGAGGCCCGCTCTTTCGACAATTGAGTCCTAAATTTCCGGCCTGCTCCTGTCAAAAAAATATAATTTGTAGGAGTAGGGTCTACTCCAATTTCTTTTCTGTGTGTGAAACGGCCGAGACATCAGAGAAGCTTGAAAAGCAACAAAAGGAAAGGAAAAGTTACCATGCGTTTCAGTTTTTTCACTTTGGCACTCCAATATTTGTTATTGAGCGCGGTAAGTATAAGGAAAAAGCAGTATTCCTTCTTCGACTCGTCCACGACCACATTTTGTAGTTCCTCTTTGCTTGCAAGTTTCAATGCGGACCACTTGGCGAACAACTGAACACAAAATCAAAGCTCTGTGAATACGCAAAAATTCCTTTTTTCCTTGAAGGACCAAAATCACACCAAAAGCAACAACGAAATTTTAGCAGTCATCACAGAAACAAAGTCGGAGTAGGGTCTACTCCTATTTTTTCAGATTGTGTGACAGGATACATAATCACAACATGAAAATGTGACTGTCCAGACATCAAAATTATTGGTTGCGATAAAAAACATGGGACGCTGTATGGGAAAAGTAACGGTTTCTTGTAAAAAAAGAGGCTGAAAAGTACCTTGGGCCACTCTTCCTGAACACCATGAACAAGTAAAGATCTCCAACCTTGAGTCGGAGGAATGAAATCTGAGCTCACGACGGAGTACCTAGTTATCACAAACCGAAAAATTGAGGATTTTGATTTAAAATTTTTTTTAATCTCAAAAACAACACACCAAAAAAAGTTGGCTGAAACAGTAAATTTCCAAGAATGTGATTGATACAAAATTACAGACATGACGTACCGCTTGCCGTTGTTGCAAAAATCTTGGTCTCCAATTCAGTTGGATCGAAAAGAATCTTCTCGATGTCTGTTTCAGGGTCCAACTGGACCTGCCCTGCACCCTGTTCCAAGGGTTTGATGTTCCACCTCATTTCAGGAGCTCCTCCCTTGCCCCTGCGAGGTTGCGGAGGAAGCACAGCAATCATCATCTCGGCTTTTGTGCATGGAACGCTGTACTCGTTTGCCTGTGAACAAACAAAAATCAAAAAACATAGGAGTAGACCCTACTCCGACTTTTTCTTTGTGATAAGAAATCGAGGTAAAAAAATTTACCTCGTTCGTACGTGAACGGACCGCTCCGACTGCTCTGTTGGAAGCAGTTGGTCTCGTCTTGGTGTCCTTAGTAGTAGGTATCTTACCACCTCGCGTTCTCGGCATCTTCAAGCAATTGCACCTGATACCCAAAAATAATGGTGTTCGGTGGCGAACCAGTCAAGAGCAGGGTCTGTACCTGGCTCAGTAGGCACTTTCGACTTTGATCCCAAGTCGAGATCTGAGGAATCACATGACCTAAGGGACGCGCGACCTTTAAAATTCGGAGCGTGCCAAAAAAAATTTAGGCCTGAACGTTGTAAATGGCGCAATTATAAATTGGACCATTTTTGCTTTCCGTTTTTCTCTGCCGGAATTTTTTTTAGCCATGAGCACCGTTCAGTACCAATTTTTCCTACACTTATTTCTCCTTTGCCGCATTTGAGCAAAAGGAACGTGGCAAGTGCCTTTAAATTGAAAATTTGATTTGAAATTCCCTCCAAAAAATCAAATTAAAAAAAAGGATGCTTTTCTTGTCATCGTCATAAATTGGTTTTCCTACAACACCAAAATGCTGAAAACGTCCGAGTAGACTCTATTAGGATATTTTTGTCTGTGAGCCCGGGAAAAAGCATTTTTTGGATTTTTTTTCCAATTTGACACCTTTTCGACTTTTCCATGCACCCTCAAAATCGCGATGTTCATCGGCGCCTGGAAATAGCTCATCTACAGCAAGCATCGTGTCTTCTTCTGCGGGCCGGGCGCTAGCAAGAGGTCACAGGTTGTCAATCAGTAGTGCTCCCTCCACGTGTAGTTCCAGCAGCTCGTCTTTCTCTTCGATATCCATGTTTTCGGACTCACCAAAAAAGGATGGAGAGATCCTTGCGCCGCAAGATATCGGAAAACACATGCATTTGCATTCCTGCAGCCACGTCGACGACGTAGAAACAGAACATGAGCTTGATTTTGCAACTTGAGCAAAAACTGTTCTGGGTGATTCCTTTCAAGAACCAGTTGTGCTTCGAGATGGTGGACTTGAAGACGAGCAGTCCGCCAATCATCCCCATCGTGATCTAGAAGAGAAAAAATCGCGTCGATTGCGAAGGTAAAAAGTATCTTTATGGACGTGTCAGAAATGCCTTCTCCATATTGTGCTGTTTTTTCTTTTCTCGGAGTAGGGTCTACTCCAATTTTTTTTTATGCGAGATCCTTATTATTTCACTATGAGCTTCGTTTACTGTTGCACTTAAAGTATTTTATTTTCTCGGGGTAGGGTCTACTCCGACTTTTTTTTTGAGATGAGTATTTGAAATTACATTTTTTTTTTATTTTTCCATTGAAAATATAAATACAATTTGTTCAGATATCCCAAGGCCGCCCTTGCTGATTCATGGGACGTTGATCTTGATCGCATCAAGCAATGCTGCCTCGTGTCGCAAGAAGATCAAACTCCTGAATTGATCAATCGTCTTGCCATGAAAAGGCTTCGTTTCTGCAAATTGCGAAGGGTACAGCAGAGTAAAGTTATTTTGGAACTCATGCGCAGTAATAGAACCATCAAGGTACAAGGAGGCTTGACAACTGCACTCGTCTGCCAGTTCCAATTTTGCAGAGCTTGCGTCCGTCGAATCTATGGTTTAACCCATCATCAATGGAATGTGTATTGGGGTATCCATCTCGCTAACCCGAACCAACGAAGACTTCTTCGGGCGGATACTGCAGGTATCGAGACGGCTTGAAGGAAGGCTTCTTCATTAAATACCTTCAAGATGCCAATGTCAGTAAGCTGGAAAATCATTTTTTTGTTTTTTGTTATACAGATGTTATAAATGTGTATAATCATGAAGCTCATTGTGCGAACAATAATTCATCACAAAAAAAATATCGGAGTAGACCCTACTCCGATGTATGCTCACTGTGAATGCTCCAAACCTTTTACACAATCTCGTATTTCGCGCATTTTTTTTGTGCATTTTGATAGAAGGAAATTGGAGAGCAGGACCCTACGTCTAAGTTTACGTACCGTACCAGAGCAAGAGAGAGTACTGGAGGTGTGCAATCCATCAGGCAGAAATCGAGTATCCGTGGGTGGACTGGAAGAAGAGTGAATCCATGTTCCGCAAGGTTTGGAAAGGAACCAAGCACAAACCATGTCAGTTCTGGAACCTCCGCATCAAGAAGCATGCTCCCATCGGAAAATGTGGTTTTTGCAAAGAAACCTTTATCTTCTTTTGGCAGCGCAAACCAAAGAAGAGATTCTCGAGGTTCGTCGGCGCAGGTCTGAACATTTCCAAGAGCTTCGTCAGGACAGGCAGGTCTACGCAGACCACGTCAAGAAGGCGACCCATCACTGGATGGATTATGCCAGCATGGCGATCGATGGTATGGACCAAGCGAAAACTGCCGTTCCATTTGCCAACGGAAAGAGGGACCGCGAACAAGAGGCCCAGGCTACCCAAGCACGAGTCATCTGTGTGCTAGTTCACGGAGTGGGATCCTGCTTGTATGTTGCACCCGCAGATGTACCGCACACTGCCGACACGACATATCACTTGCTTGATGGACTCCTTTCGTTTCCTGAAAAAACGAACGGTCGAGTTGCACCATACCTGTTCATCCAGATGGACAACACCAACTCAGACAACAAAACGCACGTTTTTTTCGCGCGGGCGGCTTCTCTTGTCCAAGCAGAGGTTTTCAAGCAGGTAGAAATCAGCTTTCTGGCCGCGGGCCATACCCACGCCGACCTTGACCAGGATCTCCAGATACCTGGGAAGAAATCCTGTGCGCACTTTTCCTGAACTGGCGGCAGCTTGTCGGAGAGCTCTCCCTGAAGATTGCATCCACACTGTTGTGCTCAAGCGCAACTGGATTGTCAACTTCAAACGCTTCTACGAAGTGGGAGATCGTTTCAACAAAACGATATTTCATGGATCTCGCGATATCCACGGGTTCTTGTTTGATGTTACCTGTGTCGATGAACGAGGGCAGGTGCGCCTACAGACCAAGGAATGGATGCGCATGGAATGTCGGATACCGTCCGAAGAAAGCATTCAGCTCGTGCTGCCCAGACAACTCTACGTTGTTCCAGCCATTTCCCTGTTTTCCATAACGGAGCTTGACAATGTCATCTCCAGCCTTGCCAGACATCTCAAACAGAACGAGAGTGAATTGCAAGAGGAGGATTTCGATTCCGACACTTCCGCTGCAGAGCATTGGCAGGAAGGGCCTGGAAAACGAAGAGGTTGGCGTCGTGAGCCGACCGAAAACACGCTGCGCCATTAGCGAAAGTTTCGTGCGAAAGAGTTAAAGCAATAGTCGGAGGACTGTCAAGAGTGCTTGGAGCGGGCATCGGCGCAACGAGACGTCGTCATCAGTAAAAAACTTTCTGATGAAAAAAATAAAATCAATCGCGCCAAGAAAACAAACGCAATACACGCAATCCAAAGACATCTGCTGCATGGAGATGGAGTCTGCACGCGCAACTTAATCCTGGACGAGGAAACCACCGGTGAAGACGCGTGGGTGTTTTACAAACAACTACTTGGGGACAACGACCCTGAAGGAAAACAAGGGTCAAGCCATGCTGTTCAGTTTGCTATGTTTTGTTGTTTGCTGTTTTTGCATACTACTTTTGCTGTGTAACTTGATATCGAAACAATAACACCAAAAAAAAGTCGGAGTAGGGTCTACCCCGACATTTGAAACTTGTGAAACAAACTTTGAATCTGAATGCTGTTCCTTATCTGCTTTTAAGCCTGAGCAGGAGGAATCTGCGCAAGAACCTGAAGCCATGGACGTCGGATCTGGGGAAGATGTAGAGCAACAACCTCGCCCTGACAATGTTATGCACCAAGCGCACACAGAAAATTCTTTTTCTGGAGGATTCGGCTCCGGTACTGTGGTGCAAACCGAGCGGCAATCAACAGCTACAAATAATGCTCAGACTTCCAGATTGAGGCAACCGGTTTGCAACGATAATGAAGGACGCGAAACCGATCTTTTCATCGAACGTGGTCGCCCTCAAAATTCTCGACCTTCACAGGCAGTCGACACGAGGGATGTTCGCCCTGGCGGTGTTTTTCACCTGCTTAATGCGGAAAACGCACACGAAGAAATATCGAGGAGCTGGATCGTTTCGAGCTTCCCTTTCCAGACGCTGGTCGACCTACACAGGGCAAGGAGAAAAAGAAGGACGATTTAAAAACCAGTCTGGTCAAGCCTTTGAAACGCAAGAGCTACTTGCAGCCCCACGACATGTCGGAGTAGGGTCTTCTCGGACTTTTCAAAATTCTGTGCTCTATAGTCAACCCAACAGAAACCAAATTCCATAACGTATTTCTGTCAATTTTTATGTTTGTGATATACGAATTATCACACAACTGCCTTTGGGAAACTAAAAACGAACCTTTTTTGTAATTTTCCCTCCCTCCCTCCCCCCCCCCCCCTAAAAAAAGCAAATCCCATTCACGAAATAATTTTTCCAACCTGTTGCACATGGGCACATCAGTTTGTTGTGCTCATTATAGCAAGGGGACGTGGTGAGACTGTACACCCTGAAAGGCGAGCCTTGGGCAAGTGGGGTGAAGTGTCAAGGGACCGTTTAGGTAGATGTACGAAAACAACTACAAACCTCAGTAGGTTGGATAACTGACTTTGCAAATAGGACTCATAGTGGACGGAAGGCTGTCGTAGGTGATAGCTGAGGTAGTCTCTTTGGAGTCTGAGTGAAATAGTCAGTGATAGCACACGTAGGTGAAGAGAGAGAGCATAAAGGGAGGTGTGGCAGCTTAAAGCACTATACTGTGTAGAGTGTGTGTGAGCCTGCTAGTGTCCTTTGAAGTGTCCTCTCTGTGTGGGCGTGTGTGTGGTTGCTTGCCTGTGTCTGTGCCATCAGAAGAGAGTGAGCAAGGTGTGACTCTATCTCTATTTTACAAGTACAGAGCATAGCTGTGTGCTGTGTGAGAGAGTGTGTAAGGTGAGTGTGTGTCTGGTCGAGACCGACGGTAGTTAGAAATGGCTACTAGTAAGACAGACAACAAGATGACACATTCACGGGTAAAAAAGCATGGGTCCTGCTTCATAGACAGGTAGTCCAAAGCTGCCATGCTAAGGCTCCTAAGGAAGTATTACAAGGTACAGCCGCCCATAAGCAATACTTTCACCGGGAGAACGTACTAGGAATACAGCTAGGTTAGGGAAGTGCCTTCCTTCATCCTAGCTTGGGAAGAAGTGGCCGAGCTGAATGATTGGGCAGGCTTGGACGATGACGTGGTAACGGAATACTTTGAGGACAAAACCAAGGGTCCTACACGTGTGTGGTCAATGCCCAACCCAAAACCGTCTGCTCAAACCTTAGATGAGGCGTTAGGGGTAAATGACGGAACCAAAACCCCAATCAAGCCTTATAAACCGGTGACACTGTTCGGCAGTCCGAAGGAGAAGGAAACCGCTGAGCATGAAGAGAAAGAAAACCGTGACACTTCCAACCTCTACTCTAGTGGGTACGCACAAACCTAGGCTGTCAGCTGGGGGCTCAGACTTAAAGGGCGACGGCAAGAGTGGGGCCTCCCGAGGACAGACGGACCCCTCTAAGGTCACAACCCCACTAGGGGGTACTGATCATGCTCGCGCACTGACACGACAGGTGATGGCCTATGAAGCTAGCATACTTGCTGAGAATCTGATGAGCAAGCAAAGGGAAAAAGTGTTCAATATCATTTATGATATGCTCGGTGGTGAGGCCAAGAGCCTAGTTCGTGACTTAGCCAATCCGGAGAGTCTGACCTTTGGTCAAAACCCGAAAGCTCTATGGGATAGGTTGCAAGCCCGGTATAAGAAAACCGACTCAGCCGACGTCCAGGACAAGGTGAAGGAGCTGAATGACTTCCTCTTTACGAGTAAGCAGCAGTACGTCGGACAGTGCGTTGACCTGAACGCTAGGAGAGATTGGTTGGCAGACTACGGCCAAGCCCCAACCGATAACCGGCTTCAACAGATACTGAAGGATGCTTTAGCGGGTCCAAAACAGTCTGACTCTAGAGTAAAGAAAGCATGGCAGGTATGGGTGGAGATGGCTGAGCTGAACCAGAAGCAGTTCAAATGGGACTTCGCCACATGGTGAAAGTTTGTGCAGGAGCGAGTCCTAGAATTGAAGAAGAAGTTTGACCAGGCCAAAGTGACTAGTTCCACCGAAAAGGGTTTGGCTGCCCGGAAGGCAGGGAAACTTTAAGGTAAGTCCAAAGACGAGTGCTGGATCTTCAGCAAAGAGGGCAAGTGCACTCGCGGTGCCTCGTGATTACCTCCATGTTGGGGGAAAGGTAAGGGGTGTGTGTTTCCTTTGGGATAAGCAGGGGGAGTGTAGGTGGGCAGACAAGTGTAAGTTTGAGCACGACCCGGCCAAAGCAAAGAAGACCCCCCTCCAAACCGGCGGACCACACTAAGGGTGATAAGAGCAAGAAGAGCGACAAGAGCAAGGGTCCCAAGTGTTACAACTGTTTCGAAAGGGGACATGTCGCCGGTAAGTGCACCAAGAAGTGCCGGGTGTGCGGGGGTAAGCACAAACTAAGCAAGTGCCCGGACAAAGGCAAGAAAGAGAAGGGGGAGGCGGCAAAGGGCTCTGGTGGGGATAGTGATAGTGAAGACTCTGAGGAGGAGGAACCGGGGGTGGCCTTAGCAAAGATGGTGAAGTTCTTAAACGGAAAGTCAAAAGACAAAGCACTCATGGCCAAAGCCGGGGGCGATAACCTCCCCGAGCCGGTCCTACCCCCGGAGGACGAGAACAGTTTAGAATACTGCTAGAGGACGACGCTGACATTGATAAGATGAATGAGGGTCGGTGTCATGGAGTGGCAGAGGGAAAGCGTAGGTGCTTAGCAAGCTTGAAGGATCTTGAGTCTAAGTTCAATAGCATGAGAATCAAGGCAGCCACCCTCATAGATAGCAACTATTGCATTGAACACCAGTATCAGCGAGCAAAGCAAGAGAAAGAGCATGCCTTACGCTTGTGGGCCGCCGACATGGCGCGACGGGATCATCTGCCTCTCATGTGTGAGATGGGAGAGAGGGGTTTGGAAGCACAGATCAAGAGTGGGAGCCACCCCTTGATGGTTGAGGTCATCGTACGTCATGAAGCAGCGAGGCGTGGGATCCCTTGGAACCGGTCACTCCTCGCTATCATTCACTATGCTAAGCCCCGTGTCCCCGGGCAGTTTACCGAATGGATTCTTAATCGGCAGCCCGTAACGTGAAGTCCCCTCGTGGCGGAAGGTGTACCGCCTACATGAACCCCATGCCGGCGCCCAAGCCAAGCAAATGTACTTTCGGGGTGGGGTATCCCCCTCTCGTGGGGGACTTGTGCTTCAACAAGAAGCAAAGGTGCCGGTACGAGAGCAAGGGCCGAGGGGTACTCCGCCCTGTCCGGTGGTGCCCGCCCCATGTAGAGAGAGTAAGGGTAGACCTCAAGGGGCTAGCGGGCCGTCGGCGGTACCTGTCCCGAAGGTCGAGATTGGTTCAAAGACCGAGCCGGCTGAGGCTGGTAGTGGTATTATGAGCCAAAACCTTAAATCTTTACTCAAAGCAAAAAGGGAGAAGGTACAAGGGGTAAAGGTGAGCCCCGGACCTGAGGACTACCAACCTGATGGCTTGGCGGATGTTGAAGATGAACCTCCGGGGTGGCAGTCTGATGCTGACCGTTCCTCTGAATCCGACTATGAAGATGAGCGTGAGGGTGAAGAGTCCCCGGCTAGAGACATGGCAGTGTTTCACGCTCCGGAAAGGGTACCTTCTCCCATAGGTCCCGACCCTAGTGCTGAGGCAGACCCCGGTGGTAGTGATGAGACTGCCGGGACGGATAGCAATCCTGTGACTAGTACCCCCTCAACTAGCCCGATCAGTAGGCGTAGGTCGGTAGGTGCTCGTGTGTTTGGCTTCCTTGAGACGGTGAGAGCCTCAGTGAGTGGGATGCCCTGGTTTGCGTCTCATACTAAGACGGTAGTGCCTGCAGAACGGAAAGTGACTTCACTGTTGTCTCACACTACTAGTACCGGCCAGTCGACGGCCCACTCGACGTCAGATGAGACCGTTAGCCCTACCCGACTAGGTACCGAAGAGCGAGAGAGCCGACTCCGAGCCGTGGCCGAACAGCAACAGGAAATGCGCAGGTTGCACCGTCCTGCCTTCAGCGTTGAGGAAGAAAAGGATGAGGCCGACTTCCGGAACATGTGGGGTGAGTGGACTAGGCTGTTGTATGACTGGGCGCAGGGCAGTGAGTATCCTATGAACAAGCCTAGGTGGCCAACACATTGGGCCGTAGAAGGTGCTGTCGCCAACAGTGCCGCCGTGTTTCAACAACGTACTAGACCGTTCCGGGTCAGAGGGAGGGTTGTGAACGGCGAAAGCGTACTAGAGAAGGAATACGC
The DNA here is from genome assembly GCA_019918135.1 of Paulinella micropora. Taxonomy (NCBI): domain Eukaryota; phylum Cercozoa; class Imbricatea; order Euglyphida; family Paulinellidae; genus Paulinella; species Paulinella micropora. The sequence continues at coordinate 60,149 of WBZZ01004885.1, forward strand.
GAGTTTGCCTGAGGAAGAAGGGGAAGCTGACCCCGTTGACGACCTAGTGCGCTTCATGGTAGATCGCGGGTGGATAGCTAAAGGTACCCGGTTAGCTGAGCAGGCTCTTCTAGGCCGGAGTGGTGACAAGGATCCCAAGTTTGACTCGGGAGCTACGTTACACTTTGTGCCGTTAGGAGCCGAACACCGGCTATTCAACGTCAAGAGAGGGATGAAACGGGTAGACACGGTCAACGGGCAAACAACCGTGACTAAGAAGGGATCCCTAGACATGCAGACTGTGAATGGCAAAGGAGAAAAGAACAGGCTACATCTGGGAAGTGTGTGGGTAAGCCCCAACTTGGATGAAACCCTAGTATCCGGTCCACAGTTGGCCAAGGAAGGGTATAGCGTTGTGCTCGGTGGGAAAGGAGAGTGCTACATCACCAAGGCCCAGATACCGGACATTTCCCCGGGGCTTAAGGCAGGTGTTCTATACCTTGACGCTAAGGATAAGGTGTGGCGGTTCGTAACATCAACCGACCAGGAGATGGCTGCAGATAGAGCTGAGGCTAGAGCTGTCTTTGGTAAGGAGATGGCCAAGGTCAGCGAGCAGCTACATCAGAAGTTCGGGTGACCGGGCAGCCGCATGCAGCACCTCATCGGTGAGGCGTATGGGATAAAGATAGTGGATGGGAAGACCCATGAGCAAGCCGTAAAGGACTGTAAGGAGTGCCCAGCCGCCAAAGGGGGAAAGGTGAATCATCCGGCAAGCAACCAACTGACACAAGTAGACAAGTTCGAGGCAGTGTCTTTTGACACGTCCGGGTGTTTGCGTAAACCCCTGATGGGAGGGTATTGGTATGGCATGGTGGGGATCGAGGCCAACACCGGGTATGCGTTTGGCATCCTCCTTAAGGATAGTAAAGCTGCACCGCAACTGCGGTTCATGCGCGGTTGTATGAACTTCCTCGAGACTCAAAGCGGTAAGAAGGTAAAAGAGGTTAGGGACCCCGGTAGACGGAGAGCATGTGTCCGCTGACTTTAAGGAGCTGGTGTGGGCCACAGGAGTTAAGAAGAGGGTCAATACCCTACACGAACACAACAAGAACGCGTACTCCGAGGTATCCCAGCGGGACTTTTGGCGCAAAGCGCGTCATAACATGTTAACGGCGCAGCTACCTTACGAGCTCTTGGGGTATGCGTGGCAACACGCTATCCTACTACACAATCTTTCCCCAAAGCGGTCCGGTGGAGACGTCCGGATGTTTGAGCTTATGCCGCGAGAGAACTTCTGAAAGTGAACTGGGTCGCCTATCTTCATCCCTTTGGGTGTCTCTGCCATGTAGTCATAGATGGCAAGCTGGTGCATGATGAAAGCAGAACACACATGGCCGCATGGCTAGGTTTGAGTTTAGAGTACTCTGCTCACTTGGTCCTATGTGAGGGAATGGTGTTCCCGTGGCGTAACGTCAAGAACTTCGACGATAGCCAGCCAGCCTGGCCTTTGCTGAAGCCCATCTGGGAGAAGAAGGGTCTAGACATGGCGCAGTTCAAAGGAGACCTCTTAGTAGAGGATGCTGACCTGGATCAGTTGTTTGTTCCCAAGTCCCGGGTGGGGGTGACTGAGACCGGCGCAGTTGAGAAGCCTCAGGGTCAGGGGGAGCTCTATAGTTCCGATTCGGATGGCGAAGTGGACGAGGTGACGGTCACCCGGGAGCAGGAAGCCAAGGAAGCCCTTGAGGAGACTCAGGCTCCAGGACCCGATGAACCAGGAAGGGTGAAAGAGATCGGTGAGCTGAAGGGAAGGTGGGTCGAAACCCCAGCTACCCAGTGGGGTTGGGCTTGGGCAAAGAAGACCAGGTCTAGTATGGGGTAGGCTTCAAGGACAAGGTCCGACGGGGACAGGTGCAAGACGTTACAAACCCATATGGGTAAAGAAGCAAAAGAAACACCAACCGGCCCATTGGGTAAAGTTTGAGGATGACGATGCCCCGGACCGTATGTTGGACACGGAGATCGTCAAGTGCCTTGCATCCGGTCCGGAGGCCGCACATGCAGCCACGTTTACGCGGCAGGTGAGTGAGAAGCAACGACGAGTTAGGTTACTGGGATGACGCTCGGGCTGAAGAGATATCTACACTCTGGGAGAAGGGGTGCTTCCGTAGAGTCTGGGCCGACTTAGTTGACAAAAAAGACATCTGTGAGGGGCGTTTCGTAGATGCTACTAAAGAGGCCGGTGGTAAGATCCTGAAGTTAAGAGCCGATGGACTGCTAAGGGCTTTTCCATGATCCAAGGATTGCACTTCGGGAACGTGACTTCCCCAGCCCATGTGCTCTTACCATTCTGATGCTTTTCGCCCTGACGGTGTTCTTTGGCTTGGTTTTGTCTAAGTGGGACGTTGGAACCGCTTACACGGAAGCGTCCGCCGCTGAGCAGGGTTATCGCCCCACCTATATCGTGCCGCCATTTGGTTTAGAAGAACCGGGGTATGTGTGGGAGATGCTTAAGGCCCTATACGGTAGACCTGACGCGGGCCGTAAGTGGTGGCGCTACAAGCTAGTGCCTTTCTTGGAAAGCTTGGGCTTTAAGGCCCATGTTGCATTTCCTTGTTTCTTCTGGCGATGGCTACCCGGTAAGGACAAACCGGACTTTGCTTTCGTGCACGTCGACGACATGATGGGAGCGTTCAGTGGCAAGGATGTGGAAGCAGAGTTCTTAGCTGCTGGTAAGAAGGCCTTTAGGGTCTTTAAGCAAGAGGCTCCGACCGGGGTGGTAGGCCTGAATATCGAGGATAAGGAGGACTGTCGGTTAGGCCGTACGATCAAGATCTCTCAGGAGGACTTCATCAAGGAGGCCGTTGAGAAGCCAGTGCATCGGTCTAGCTACTGCCGACTCGCCGTGGTTGATGCCGGGGGTGCGAGCCGGTAAGCAATCCGTGTTAGAGCAGTTCTCGCCGCAGCATATCGTGGGTGTCCTGTTGTAGACACACATTACTCGGCGCGAGGTCTTGGGCCCAATAGGGGAGGTAGCAACCCATGCCTCCAAGCCAGAGCTATTCAATTACCAGCAAGCCGAGCAGGTTGTGCGGTACCTCAGTGGTACCCGCACTAAGGGCATTCGCTTCACCAAAGCGAACGGCACCCGCCTTTTTTCATGGGCGGATTCTAGCTGGAAGGGTACGCCAGAGGATCGCCGAGCGCGACTGGCTGGTTTTCATTTCTTCCTCGGCGGCTCCGTGCTGCCTTTCTGCTTAAAGCGGAACGTGTCGGTGGCGCTGCCGACGGATGCGACCCTGCGCGCCCGGGTGGAGGCGAAAGCGAGCGCGACGCAGGACGAGCTGGTGGCGGCCGTGCCGGGGAGTGGCGAGCTGGAGGAGGTGGCCGACGGCAAAGCGTCTGGTGCCGGTGGCGCCGGAAGCATCATCTTGCGAGGCGGAAGTCTACGCGATGGTGAAGGCCTACCACGGGCAGGATAAAATAATAAATTTTGTGCAGGGAATAGCGGATGGTCGGGTCGCAGAAGCGCTAGGGCCGGACGGGTGGGGGCAGCCCCCAGTCCTGTACGGCCACAACCAGGGGGCCCTTGATCTTGCTGAAACTAATGTGTTTAATAGGAAGCTCGGGCATGTGGACCTGCGCTGCGCGATTGTCAACCAGAAGGTTGACGCTGGGCTCGTGGTGAACGAGAAGGTGGCGTCCGGGGACAACATTGCCGACATCAACACCAAGCCTGCGCGTGGGAGCCGTACCTCCGGCGAGTACGGCACGTCGCGTCCGATTAGAGACTCGGGGACCGATCCGTCATGGAGGGGCAATTCCCGACGGCTGGCGGCGGCATTTGCACTGGTGTGCATACAGCGCATTGAGTTTCTAGGGTAGCTATTTAGCCGAACTCCACTGGAGACGTAGGGTAGCTCACTTGCGCTTGCTTATCTATCTGGTTGCGGATGCAGTGTTAATAGGACACTGACTCGTAAGGAAGTCTAATTAAGGGGGAGCATTGGACATAAATTAGACCCTTTCTTCTCAGTCATGTCCCTTATCACTTAATTATCAGTTAGTGGTAGTTGTTTCTGTTAGTAGTATTATTAGCTGTTAATACAGTCAATTGTAATACTTATTCTGGCAGTGGTACCGTAGGCTGGTGGCACCAGCTTTTTACCATTACCCTTTTTACCTATATCCGTGTGTTACGTGGGTCAATCATCTTTCTGGAATGTACATCTTTTGTGACGTCGTCACTGGCAGTTAGACTGGCGGGAATTGTTCAGTATTGTTGAATTCTTCGTCGTGGCCCGGAAGTCGCAAGCCGGTAGGAGGGGGACGCTCCGAGTGCCGGTTTAAGACGGAAAGCAAGTGCGGAGGCCCAGTTTTTGTCCATTGTATAGACCCCGGCTTAGAGTCAGTGAGTTATTGTCATGATAATAAATGATGAATATATTTCTGTAGTACCGACTAAGTTGAACACTGAAGCATCCGAACTTGACTTGGACCGGTCACAGTGTAATGGCTCGGGATTCAACTTGATTCAGTAGGGCCCCCGCGTCCACCAGTAAGTTCCCCCAGTTTACCAGTTCAAAAATTTATATCAGTACTCAGATCGTGAGAAGAGACCCGGGCATTATCAATATTAATAAGATCCCGCCAAAGGTGACCGGCAGACACTAGACATCAAATCAGAAACATTCATAAGAAAAGGTCACTGAATGATATAAGGAAATAGGAGTACCAGAAATGTCATAATATTATGAACCAGTATTAATATTAAGGGACGCTATGACTAATTACTCTCCCACTTCCTATAGTACAGATATTTTATATATATCTTGTCATTAAAGTCTATCTTCGGTACCTGGTACATGTTACCTAC
>WBZZ01004886.1:0-7500 GCA_019918135.1 Paulinella micropora
GAAAAAGCGGACATCGCCCCTCAGCGCCCACCGGGTGAGTCCAAGCTGAAGAAAGGCGAAGACGTTAAGGCCATCCATTGGCACGTGGGTAAGGTATATATCCTCCGTCCACCGACGGCCCACGTAGGCGATGATTGCCTAAACGACTTCTTTCTAATGAAAGTCAAGGAATGGGAACCGAAGGTCCGCGCCACCAGGGCGAACAAAGCGACCTCGGCCGAACCGCCCATCCTACAGTTCTATCGGTCACACCAAGACCTCGACGATCCTGAATCCCGAGTCTTCTACCCGGTGTATCGGGACGGGGGAAACGTTGAGACGTTTTGGAAGGGCATTACCGATAAATCGCCCGGGGCTGGAAGGAGGAGGTTTGGGTTTCCCTGATTTGGATTCCCATCGGATGAGACGGTAGATTTTCTGGCCTACCGGTCTATGCCCATGACAGTATACCGGTCGGTCGGGCCGTATACGTACGGGAGATCATCCTTTTGTGGAAGTATGCCACAAATTCCTCTTTCCTGCACCAGTGTCGGGGTTGTTCAGGTGGTGGGCAGCGATGGTGTTGATAATCCATGTTGAAAGGCGCGGGGACGGGTTTTTCCTCCTCGACCGGGTTTAACCCGTCGCTGTATCCATCGGGCTCTGTTTTATCCTTGCACCCGAACCGCCGCCAATATTCACAACGAGCCTTTAAGCGTCGCTTAGCTCGGTTGCGCGCTATGACTTCAGCATCACTGTCCTCGCCCGACTCGTAATCGGTGTCGGATTAATCGAACTCGTCCGATACGCGCCCTGGTTCCGGGTCAACCCATGGTTGTTGAAGGATACCCTCTGGGTCGACATCCTCATCCGTCGGAGGTGAGAAAGGTGTGCGCGCAACACTAGCCGGCGTTGCGGCTCCCTCCGGGCTCATGTGGGTAGGCTCGGTGTTCGAGTGATCGGAGAGAATGCTGAGTGGGGTTCTAGGTGAAGTGGGGCTCGGTTGGGGTTGGGCGGGTCCCTACGGAATGGTTCCGGCCCCCTTGGAATCCGAGTGTGCTGTTTTGTGTCGTTTGTGTGGTGGGGTGGCGAACCTGGGGCTCTCCGACATAGGTAAATCGGACCCAGACGGTTGTTTGGCCTCCGGCGGCGCCCCTGCTATCGGCTGGCCTTCTTCCCTCTGGTCCGATGCTTTCCCCTTGTCGACCGCGATGACTTGCATTAGCAAGTGTACCACCGCGATAACGCACACCGACGCCATGCACGCTAATAGGAACGCTAGGTACTGCTCCAGCGCTGTTTGCATGCCTATAGGTGGCATAAGGGCTTGATTGTCAGTATGTCTGTGAGCCAAAATTATGAGCAAGGCAAGTGTGTTTGCTATGAATTATAGGATGTTTGTCGTCTTTGCACTTGCTTACTTATGTACATGTCAACAGGGGGATTTGGGTGCGACGTGAGCCCTTGGATCCCTTCGCCTGTCCGTACTTGATGCCTTGGGATTATATATGAATCGGGCTGTCTGGGAATAGGACACTTAAGTGTATGAATGAAGTATATATGCTTATGGCTCTTGGTGTTTTTCAACCTTCCACCCAAACAACACGATCGGGAGGACGTGACATAAATGACGTAACATTCTGTGTGGAATAATTTATCACGCCCTACACATGCCAGAGCCGCGGGAGGCGGGCTAGCAACTCGGGAGGAGGCGAGTGTGATGTGCAATGGCCAGGTTGAGCTAGCCAGAAATTATTCCGACCCATGGTGGTAACACCAACTACCGACCCGTCAAGATACCTTCAGGGCCGTCGCACCCCATGGAGGGCGGGGCATGGTCACTTTTCCCGTTTGTTACATCATGTTAGGTCCAATCCCCTCTTTCCCGTAGAAGAGCGGACTCAGGTAGTATTTTAAACAAGACAGAGGTATCTTCGGGTGTGTCCCTAGTATGGCAGTGGCTAGGTTTCCGCTCGGTGCGGTTGGGCCCGGTACCCCTATACTACCCGTGTTTGGCTATGCGTTTCATCGATCATCACCTCGACTACTTTCGAGCCCGTTTGGATTAGCAGCTTGGCCTAGTCTGCCGGGTTTGTATTTCCCCGGTGCTGGCACCCCTATGAGACCAGTAGAGATGCCTTCGGCGGCTATCTCGTCCCATACCCGTATTGGGATTCGGCCATGTTGGAGGTCGAATGGGTAATCTAGCACCATGCGCGGCCATACTTGGGTCTGCCAGGGCTTGTATCCGGGCCCCAGAGGGTCAACTATGCACGCGTCAACCGATTAGTGATGCCATATCGCATCCCGATGCAAACCATGTTACGGGGAACGGATCCTCACCTCTTCCAAGGTGAGGAGGCGAGCGAGGAGTACGAAAAACCCGTCCGATACGCCTTTGACCCGGCGTCACGCCAAATGCACCGCATGTACCCTCCGTTCCCGGATATCACGGACGCAGAGCGCCGCCTACGGCTTGAATGCCCAGCGCTCAAACATACAACCAATCCGCGTTCTAATCCGTTCAAACCAACGGCGGAGCCATATCGGCATATGCTCGTTGGCAACCAGGTCAACTGCGTACCGGACCCTCACTATTTTGAGGACTCGGCGAACCGGCCCAGGGTTCGTCCCTGAGGAAAGCATACCACCGCCACTTCCACCAATGCAAGATGAGCGGGGGGTATACTCTCACACCCCAGCCTACCACTACGCGGCACATGACGAGAACCGTCTCCGAGTGACCTGCGGTGGTGTGCGTCCAGTGCCCTCCAACGGCAGCTATAGCTGCGGACACAAGTGGATCCTTGACCCCGACCTATATATGTCGCCAGAGCGATGGGGACCACATATGTGTCTGGAGCACAAATCTCTTGAGAAGGAACGACCATGGCAGTACCCAGTTACTAGACCGTGGGAAGTTCCTCAGGGCCCGCCGACCTGGCCCGAAAATCCACTCCCGCACGTGGTACCCTACACACCCATCCCAGGGGATCCTACATCACTGACCATGGAGCAGTGGGCGTTGATTCGGACCATCACAGGCTGGGCTAGCTTGTCCGATCAACAAAGGGCGTATGTGCTACGATTCTATAGCATCAAAGCGCTGCCCAAACCGCTGCCCAAACAGCTCTTGGAACCCTACGAGCTCCGAAGGCTCCGATGGTCACAATTGGACATCAGTGCCTACTACCGACTCCTGGAGAGAGCGGGCCTACCCCTCCCGGACGAGGTTCAGGCATATCGGGCTATCACCTCCGAAAGGGCCGCGATCTCCCATTCAATCTGTCGGCGGAAGGTGACGAGTTGCGCCAAATCAAGGAGGCCCTTGGAGTGCCCCTTGAGGAGAGTGCCCAATAACCGTCCACTACCCCCTGCCTATCAGATAGTGGCGTCATACATATTTCACCCTCGCCTCCCTACCATAGGCGGAGCTACTATCGCCTCCAGCCACTTACAATCCCCGACCGATTTCAGGGAGTGGCAAGGCTACGACAAAGACATTATCTCCGTTTTCAACAAGAACACATGGCGGAATGGCTCATAGCCATTCGCTATCGCCTGTTCCGGAACGGCCATGGATACCTACTCAATATCTTGCTTGACCGCGAACAAGCCGCCCAACCGACCCTCAGCGCCTCCAATCCTGGGCGGAGAGGTGGGCTCGAAACTTCCGTTATCACGCTCGTCCAGAGTGGGACAGCGCGGTACAAGACGAAGAGTTCAGATGGCACAAAGCTACAAAGCAATTGGACTATATATACCACTCTCGACACTGTTACCCACGGTGGGAGCAAGTGTACGAATATAAACTCGGGGACCGTGATAATGCAAAGACTATACCCTGAGTACGACCAACCACGGTCGTCGATCCAACCGTTCGAACTATCTGATGACGAACGGCAAATGATCCGCATCTAACTCGATCACGAGAGCGACAATCCACCCTCCGACCAACCGGAGGGGCGGTACCGCTCATCCTCCCAGTCCAGCACAGAGGACGATTTCGTCCGATACGTGGAGGAAGACGAGAGAGATGTGTTTTGAGACCCTCCAATAGGGGTTGTATACCTTCCTAGACACTTCCAAAAATAACTTCAAGCTGGCTCTACACAATTGTATATATCTATACAAAAAGTCCACCGAGGACACCAAAAAAACGAAACAAACATCTAGACTGGCAAAGCGCCCGTTCATTCCAACAAATGGACGACCTACGGGCAAGTTTGTTATCCATATATAGCTAACAAATTTGTTCATAGGTGGACTCCTATTCAGGCCCGATTGCCTTCTGTATAATAAGGGGATCCGTAGCGCGCTGTGAGGGTATATATCCGCAATCTGTCCGCTAGAGGCTAGATTGTGATTGCATACTTTTCTCCACCCCAGCAAGGGATCCGGGACGCAACTTTGAGAATACATTCATCCCAGCCTACCGCCGATAGGTCGGCTTGGGTGAAGGTATTTTTACGTCCTGGCCCCGATTAACCTCCGCCCCACCCAGGAGCCCATGGAGCGACCGACATGCCATGTCTACGAGAACCTATATCCCAGCACCTAGTGACCTCCCGTCCCACCCGGAGAACCAAATGAGCGTCACTATAAGTGAGTTGGCCGATTGCCTTCTGTCCAATAAGGGGTCCTAACACGCTGTGAGGGTACGCATCCACAATAGCGCGGCCAAAAGCTCTATTGTGGGAGCATACTGCATCTCCACTGCAATCTTATCTTTCTCCCAGCCAGGGAACCCGACCAATTCGGGAGAGCCAGAACAAAAGAAGTTACTCCTCAAATTCGGATGACAAGGGTCATCAAGGGGGGGGGAAGTGTAGAGCGAAATTTAAAATTCAAATTTGATAATTAAATTCCGAAATCAAATTCGAATTTCGCATATGTTCCGAAATCCAAATCATTCCGAGTAACGCCTACAGTTACATTTCCTTCCTTCAATCACCTATCTTATTCCTAGAAGGAAGAGAAGCAATCAACCTCAAGCCAAACCTCGACAGCCCAAATATTCCTACCGCTTACATTTACCTCTCTACTCCTAATCAATAGCTGAGGGGTTATCGGTATAAACCGGGGAGGGTGGATTGTAGTCGGCAGATAGGTAAATATATGCTACTTTATTAATACCAAGTGTCGGTCCAGACACAATAAGAGATTGTTCCTATTAATAACACTCTTAACCGGATAATGATAATATTACTAAAAAGGTCCGTTACACTTTTTAGGTCAGAATATATTATCGACGATTAGACCGGACAACTTACGGGGAACTGGCTGGTGTTTGCCCGGCTTAGTTGTTTTTGAGCTTCGCTAGTCTCCCACATTTTCCCACCCGGCCGCATGATCTTTGATATTTATTTATATAAATGAAGAAGATTGGGTTACTAGGCTGGTGAAGTCGTTGAATTTGGTTGAGTAAAGGGATAGGCATCAATAAATATATTCTTTTGACATCGAACTAGCAAAAATTGTATGCCATATTGACTGTCAAAGGGAGGAAAATAGGAGAAACACTCGACTATCAAATGAATTCTATAGGCTAGGATGAAAGAGAGGTAAATGGATAAATACGAGGTTGTGGTATACTAGTAATTATTTCGTACCTAGTCAAAAAACAGAACAGATCACAGTCACGGTGGCTGCCTACTAATATTGCACGCTCACTGTTGTGGGTGACTGCCTGGCGCAAGTCCACCTGCACTTGAACACTCTTTTGGTGGCTGCCTGATGCACGCACACCAAATCTGTGTATAGATGATTGAATTTCTTTACACTGAGTTCAACTGCACTACAAGGCTAGATATTAATAACATGTTAGAATAATATATTAATTGTATTAAATATATTAATCTGGAACTCTCACCAAACGCAATTTGCAGTAACAGAACTTTAATATTGCTGTTGACATTCAAGACAACACAAAAAATTAGTTTTGAGTTTTTGTGTCAGATTTTCATTTTTGTGACAGTTTTTCATTTTTGTGACAAAAATTCAAATTTTCAAATTTAACGGTAACATTTCGCGAAAATTTACTATATTTTGCGGACGAATATAGCCGTTAATTTGAAAAATTCAAATTTTCACCCAAAATCAAAATTCCAACCAAAACTGAAATTCCAACCAAAACAGAAAAATCAATTTTTTTTGTTGTCTTGAATGTCAACAGCAATAGAAAACAGAAAAGGCGCGAAGCGCAGAGCGCAAAGTAACATGACTGGCCGGATCTAAGTAATGGCTCTAACGATACCGTCACGGTTACTCCGATACGGCCTGCCGGGTAACTAATTATTAATAATATTAATTATTAGTTCCAACAGTATATACAGTCTGCATTGTCCTAATCGACACAGAACTTGTCCTTTGTGCGGCCATACGGTCGGGCTACAGTTCCATCTCTGGTTTTCGTTTTCCAAGCATCCGTAGGCAATTTCTGTTGAGCATATTTTTCACCAAATTCCCTGACGCGAACACGCACTCTGACTGGTCTTCAGAAGCTAAGGGTGTGCAAGGTGGAAAAAAAATCGAAAGTGGCAATTTCCTCAATTTGAAAAAACGTGGTCCCGAAAAGCCGCACAAAACTGGTTCGCACCTATCTTTGATAACATAATTAAGTTACTTCCCGATAATATTTTACCTCCGTACCTTTACGTATCGATAGAGCATGTCTTGAAATATTAATATGCAGCTTATTTCAGTATTATTAAGTTGAGAAATGATGATTTTATTCAGTTTGAAAAACACTGCGCACATTTGTGGCAATGATCCACAAATGTGGCGCTCGCCGGGTTAAGGGTTAGAACACCAACTAAATGCGTACTTTGAACACAGTAATAATAATAGTAGTAGTAGTAGTAGTAGTACTAGTAGTACTAGTAGTAGTAGTAGTAGTAATAGTAATAGTAGTAGTAGTGATAGTAATAGTGGTAGCAGTAGTAGTAGTAATAATAATAATAATAATAACAATAATAATAGTGCTTCTGTCAATGGCTGATGCATTTCTGCACATGCGCCTCCATCGTCTCACCCGTGAGGGCAGTACGAAGAATTGACGATAAGCTCTAATGACACCCCCGCAAGGGCAGTTCCAACACTTCCAGACGGGCCGGTATGTTCAATGAAAATACTGGTCCAGACGGATCGGTATGTTCAATGAAAATACTGGTGGCACCGACGGGAATCGAACTGGCGACAGGGCCCAGATGGAATAACAATAATAATAATAATAATAATAATAATAATAATTATAATAATAATAATAATAACTATATGATCTCTGGTTCTGTAACGATTTTTTATCCTTAATATCTACATAACCCATATGATACATGCTCGGCCAAAACATCGCGAAGACCTTGCTTGGAATCATTGAAGATTTATCGTTGATGAGTGGATTGCTGACTCAGGATTCTCCTCCTTAATAAGAGGTTTCTCGCTTTCCTCAGTTTGCTCATCCTGGCTCGCCTGGTGGGATTGAGCTTCTGTCCAGGACTTACGTTTGTGCATATGGTCGTT